>VZRR01013114.1:314683-425771 GCA_013398015.1 Oreocharis arfaki
GGAGGTAGGTGCGGGTCCGGGGTACCCGGGGAGGGGAACCGGGGCGGCCTCTGCGCGGTCGTTCTCATCCTTCCCCAGCGGTTCGCAGCCAGGACGTGCTGGTGTTTCGGGGGAGCAGCCCTGAAGCGTCGTAGGCAACGCTGCCTTGTCGGGATTCAGGTACCCTTGAGGAATTTAATTTTGCGGAGGTTAATTAAAAGGCTGTTGTGAAGTATTATGGCTAAAGCTGTTTTGACAGGTCGTCTTTTTTTTTTTTTTTTTNNNNTCTTTGTTTTTTTTTTTTTTTTGTGTGTGTGTGTTTATGTGAGTTTTCCTCCTCTAGCAGCTCATGAAGGTGGAACTCTCCTGCTTCTAAACGTGCAGTAGTTTTGCAGGATGGGATGTGCCTTTCTTAGGATACGTGGTTATGCTGGTAGTGCATTTCATCACAGCACAGCAGTGTCACCTGAATGCCCTTATCGTTCTTCCTGCACTGAAGATTTCTGTGAATATCCTTGCTGCAGTAGCTAAGGTTTTTTTTAAACTTCTTTTAGACATTTCAAGTGGTTTTATAGACACATACAGAATGAGATTGTATTTTTAAGGGTTGATGTTACTCTACTTTTGATTCTTCTAACGTTAGTGTTGTTTCAGTGTCTAAATATAGTTCTCAGTTTGGGGTTTTTTTATGGTCTTCACCTGCACATCAATCTCTTCAATGACTGTAATATGAACTAATGGTAAAAACAGAAGCTGTGTATGGAGGAGTGTTTTCCTGAGGGTTTTGAGATACTTTAGATTTGAGGAAAAATTGTTACTAGCTTTTGGAAAGCATTTTGGAAAGTTCACTACTGTTAAGGTAGTCTCCGTGCTTGGTATTTCTTAAAACCTAAAGCTAGAAAACTAACCTATTTCTTAAAAGATACTTTGAGATTCTTGTTTAGATCGGAAATCCAGCACAATTGACTTCCCCATGTCAGTGAGAAGTACTGGTTGTTTTAACAACCTTGGCAAAGCTGAAGAAATAGGTACTAGCGGTTACATGATAATGTAACATAATAATAATAACAACATAATGTGTTAAAATTGCTTTCCAGCTTCGAATTCCCACCTGTGATGTAAATTACAGCCTCACCACATCTGATATTGCTGCACCAAATTCTGTTTTCTGTACATAAGCAACTAATCTGTGAATCTTTATGAACAGAACATTCTTATTCTCTGTGCAGCACAGAAATATATGAGAGGTCAGTGTACACTCTTACCTGTGCGAGTCTGTGAACTGTCCCTGAAGAGTGGCATAGAATACTTGCTGTGTTTGCACCGATGCAGCGTGATGAATCAACTGGTGGTGAACTGGACATGCAGTTTATATATTGCTAAAGGGTCTTTCTCTTGCTTGTCTTTTATATTCCAGTGTTTAAGTTGTTGCCTTTTCATTATCCAACAGCTTTATGGTTCTAGGCAGCCGTCAATTCTGTAAGCACAGACTTCAGAAGTGTGCGATGTCTGGATTGTGGCCTGTAGCTTGGATTTACATATTTCATTATGTTATTATCTAGCTATATTCTCTTATATGGACTTTACCCTTTTGCCAATTACAGTATATAAAATCCAGGAACTCTGTCCATGTTCAGTGCATTAGCAGTAACATCGGTCTTAAAGAGATCGGAATTCTGTGGTTTTGTAGCGAAACAGAGGGAGAGCACTTGGTGACTTCTGTTCAAGGTCACGTAAGAACATGTCCAGTATATCTGGAATTGAAATGTGGTGTTCTCTTGTTTAATTTTCATCCAGAGGGTAAAACGAGGCTGGATTATTCGCTTGGTGTTTACTGAAGTCTGACTGCCCTCTTACGTAGAGCTGACTATGTTGCAGGTGGCTGCTGTCAGCTGTCTGTAAGACCTCTTCGAAGTAGCTTACAGTGCTGTTGCTACACCTCTTGAGCTGTGCTATCCTTAGGCATCTACATTTAAAATTTAATTGGACCCAGTGTGTAGGCAGGCTGGGAAAGCACACCAAGAAGTGTGCATGTAGCAAGTGTAATACAAACTGGATTTTTTTAATGTACTCTGTTTATGTAAGTTGTACATTCTGAAGCACATAGTGATCCTTGTGGATACTGTGGACAAAGGCTAAAGTTGAAATTATTATGGAGCTGTGTCCAGGATTAAAAGGTAGCTGCCTCTTACTGGCAGTATTTGTTCTTAAGAACCATTTTATTACTTAGGGTTTGCTTACCACAGCAGAGAACCTGTGTTCTGTCATGTAATAAATGTGAGTGCAAATAGGTCTAGTCCAAGCCACGGATCTTGTTATATGCCAGTTACAAGTAATTTACTGGAGCTTCTTTTGGGAGGTGGGGCAGAAGGGTTGTTCTTGGGTGCAGTACAGTCATGGGAAGGTAATGCTTGCCTGACTTCTCCAAAGGAAATTTGATAGAGAGAAAAAGAGGGTAGTTACTTATTTAATTCCTTTGGTTGAGTTTTCACTTCACCTGCTGTCCTTTCTCTAAGTAGAAAGATTCAGCTGAATTGGACTTTGCCCGTGTTGCTGCAGAGGAGTGGTGCTACTAGAGATTTTTAAAACAGCTAGGTGGTGGGTGGATGTGTAAACAGGGAGCAGGCTTTTTCCTTTACACCAGCGGCTGAATTCTCAACTCTCTTAAATTGTAGTTAGAAGGGAATGTGGAGATAAGCCAAGGATTGACTAGAGTGTTTTGGTTCGTGCTCTCCTTTTTAGTTCAGGTGAAGTCTTGCTAGAGGTCTACCCTGGTGTCTAGTGTTACTGTATTAAAAACTGTAGGTAATGTGATATTTAAAAGGATGTCTTTTGTGAATGAAACCTGTTTTCTCCAGAACCTTGTTATTGAACTTCTGGCCTTCCCTCTCTCTTTAGAGATTAGCAATCCATGTTTTGCTTTTGACTTTTTCTGAAGCATTTGACTTCACGTACAGTCTCTAGATCTCCTTATCCTGTATTTCTGTTGCATTGGATTCTGAATATCTTGTCTCAGCTGCCTGTCTGGTAACAAAAATGGGACACTATTTCTCCACAGAGAGGTTGAGAAAAAGTTGACTTTCTGGGTTTTCTCCAAGGTTGTGTAAGGTCCAGTGATATGTTGAGCCATTATCAGTGTATTTGTGGAGAAGACTGAGGAAGTGATGAAAAGTATGCCAAAGTTGTTACTTTCTCTGAAGTTAGAAGAAATAGGGTAGTGTTTATAGTGAATAATAGGACTGCCTCCTGTGCCTTCCTTTCTGTTTCTTTATATGCAGGTTCCTTCTGTAATTGGAATCACAGGTGAGATTTTCGTCAGCTGGTTTTACTGATGACTCAGTCCCAAAGTAAGTCCTTCAAGGCAGATGATTAGTGTATGGGGAATTACCTATACACTGTTCCAATGGAAATGGATCCCAGTGATTCCTCCAAGCATGCTTGCTGGGAGAGTTTTTTGAGGTTTTTGTCTGATCTTGTCGCTGCTTCCCTTGTGCAGCTCAAAGAGGGAGTGTGATTTGCACTGACCATATAGATATTTAAGGCAATTTGGCAGCAGCTGGAGAGGCAGCAGGTGAGTCCACAGCTCCCTGATCTAGCCTTGGATATTCTGGGCAGAAGTTGAAGCATAAGCGCCCAGAAAAAGGATCTTTTGATTATACAGTGGTATCATCTTTAGGCCACTGCCATTTTTAAAAGGACAGAAAATGTTTCAGTGCAGAATAAAATAGTCTAATTAAACTTCAGAAACCTTTTCTAATACAGGTTGCTTATACAGAAGAGAGTAAAAGGAGGATGCCACACACTGCTAAGCTATGTCATATTTGCCTGTTACATGCAGCTATTAGGAGGCTGCACAGAAGATTTTATAATCAGGCATTCATTTGTGGGTGTAGTAGATTTGTGTGTGCTCTCATGGTGTCAGGGTTCTATTGCCATGCTCTTGCTTCACCAGAGGCAAGGGTCAGCCTGAAAGTTGTTGTCGTTGTGGCTTCCTGTGGGAAACGGTGAAAATACTGCTGGCTTTTTGACAGACCCCATGGAGAGAACGGACAGTGTAGCTGTTGATAGGCTTGAAACTGTGCCAGGAGTACTGGTGACTTCTGTTCTACTCTAACTTTCTCTGTGCCTTCTCCCGTTCCAGGCCTACATACTGCAGCAGTTTAAGTTTCAGCTGTTTCTAGACAGCACTGGTCTCAGCATTAACCTGTCTTGCAGGTTGTCTACATTATCTGCATCTTTCGCTGGTGCCCAAGTTCAATTTGAGGGGACTTAACTTTGATATGTGGTTTTCTGAAGTTCCCTTCCCTTTTGGTCTTTTATCAAAGTTGAGCTGTGGGGCTGCTTGCTGTTAGTTCCAGAGTTAGAGGCTTCTCTGCTGATAGTGTCTCTTAAATTCACTCTTGTCTGGCATCCTTCAAAATGCTGCAATTTCCACTTTTGAAGCTGTGGATAAAAATATGTCACTACTGTTTTCTCTCCATTATTACTTCAGGTAGTTATCAGAGCTTTAGTGGTTTTACCTGCTATTTAACCTACAGCTGTGTTCCTAACTACAGCATGGTAAAGATTAAGACAAGTCTATCCCTATTTCTGTAGTCAGATCTACAGTTCAGATGTAAGAAGCTCTCAAGAGCTGATATGCTTGAGGCAAATAGAAATTGAAAGAAAGCTCTGATCCGCTGGAGCTTAGTGGCAAAGTGAAAATGCAGTTCTTCCAAGTTTGTCAGTTCGACTTAGTGTTGGTGACCCAGGCACGGCTCAGAGGAGATGCCTCAGGGAAAGAAAATAATCACAGCCAGTGATCTTCCAGGCAGCTTAAAGAAAGAAATGTGAGCATTACAGTTTTGGTTTCTCAGATGATTTATTCTTCTTCTCCCCAGTAAGATGAATAAACTCTTCCTGAATTAATCTGGTTGACACTTCCTCCTTTTGTTTTTCAGAGGTCTTTCAACTTCAGATCTGACATAAGGCTCAGTCTTCCGAGACTGCAGCTTTTAATCCATACGGCTCCTGTACTGGCATTTAAAACTCTGACACTAAAAATAAGAAACTGAAGGGATGAGAGAAATACAGCCTGTCTTGTGAAAATGAGTGCAGGCATCTCGGAAAAAACCTTTGGTTTACAAGAGGAGAAGGACAGTGAGTGATATTAATCAGGGAACACCTAATCCATTTTAAAGCTTTACTTGTTTTTCTGTGATGAGCAGGAAGACAGATAAAACACAGGGACTTAAGCTCAGTTCCTGACACTGACCTGAAGTGGCTAAAGATTGACACAAGTGCTTAGTAAAGTCTAAGCTTAGTGAAGCACTTACTGGAAGTGGTGCCTATTGACTGTTTTAGTGGACCTCTTATGATGGAGAAGAGCTCAGTTAAACTTTACATGTCAATTTTAGTATGTGGCAGCGGTAGAAGAACACCCTTAATCTGATGTCAGTATAAAATTGTGGAAGGTGTGCCTTGTTGTAATAACGCTTTTAGCAGGAGCTTTCCAAAGGGAAAGAGAAACCAATTTGAAACTCATGGTCTGTGTAACTGGCTTGGATGAACCGTGTTCTAGTCAAATAAAGGTGGGGGAGAAGCTTAATCCTGCTTAACACTGTAATTACCTAACTGGTGAAGTAGGGAACAATCAAATTAAGGTAAATGCAGTTGTAGCTAAAAATAATTTTCTGAATGTGTTGAAGTATGGATGATCTGTCACTTGGCTGTGATTACAGTGGTTTTAAATATTCCTTTTTCCTAAAGTCATCAGGTAGATCTTTGAAAATTAATTTAAATGGCTACAAGAGAAATAACAGCATGAAGTTTGATGATCTGGCTTTTGAGAGCAAGAAAAATAGTCACTTGACTGACTGAGACTAGTTGGTATCAAGAACAAATCTTTTTACTGGATTCCAGGGGTTTTGGCTTTTGTGCCAACATAAATAGCAGAATTGCATTGGATTAGTTTGTGCTTTTTGGAAATTTATGATATGAAATATAGAGTTCACTTTTATACTCTCCTGTTTTAAGAAAATAGGGAGTTAATGTTGAACTGGGCGCTCCTTTTTCCTCTGGCTGTTTTGAAGAGAACTGAGTTCTCACTCTTTCTAAAACACTTCCTCGTGTTTGTAAGTTGGTTGATCAGACCCATCTTGTTCTGAAGCTGTGCTGCATTCAATGAAGCAGTTCATTTGGCTGTGCTGTGCAGACCCGAACTGAGGGTTGTAGCTATGCAGCATTAATTTTGGCTGCTCCTAAGCACTGCTGAAGTTCCTGTTGTGGGGTCCAGTAAATTATGTGCTTGTGCTCAAGGCAGGTGTGGAGAATACTGTCCCTCTGTGAGTGAAGAAGCGTCTGGTTAATACTAAGCTTTCTGCTTTTTTGATGACTTTATTCTCAGTCTGTTGTGTTGTGCCCTTGTTACATTCTGCAAGGAAACCTAAGTGTTCTACTGAAGGGAAAAGGTGACCTTACACTCTGTGTTCTGCCAAACAAAAAGTACGCCTGGTATGGGGAAAGAGGGGCAGAGAACGTAAATACTCAGGCAGACATATGATGCTGCCTGTGTCCCGCTCTAAAATTCGCATGAAAAATTAGTTTTCCTCATGTCATCTGTAATCTCTGATGTGACATTTAAATGCACTCAGCATGTTCTGACATACCTGAAGTGCCCTCTGGTAGGGACTCATGCAGTTGAAAACCTTTGGTATTGAAATAAATTGTTCTGAATGTACAAGTTGGTGGCCTTTCTCAGATGTCTGATATCAAGTTGTCATCTTCAATTATTTCTTCATGCCCTTTGTTCCTACAAAGTATTGTCTGTAGTGGGCCCAAATCGGTTTCCAGTATGTCTGCACAGCTCAGTGATTTTTTAGATGCACTTACGTCCTTGGAGAATGTGAGTGATTTCAGTGAAACAACAAAGGACTTACAAGCATGAAAGTTTACAAAATAGGCATGATCATGGCTTTATACGTGCATATTAACGTGCATTTCCTGCCAGCAAAAGTTCTTGTCGCACAGGTTTTTAGCACTGTGAGTTGAGAGTTCCTGTACTTAAATTTTCCTTCTGTGTTCACTTAAGGATTACATGATGGAATTCACATTTTCTCAAGAAAAGCTGCGGATCTTGGATCAGTACCGTTGACCATACCTCCTGATTGCAACACCTGAAGCAGGGTCCTGTAACGAATCTGTCACAAGAAACATACAATGGATCTCAAAGAGAGCTGCCCAAGCGTTAGCATTCCCAGCTCTGACGAACACAGAGAGAAGAAAAAGAGATTTACTGTAAGTATGTAAGAGAGTAATCACTGTGGGCAAATGCATAGGCTGTTGGTGCCTAGCAGTGCTGCTTTCTTTTCTTCTGCTACTAAGCTTCGTATTATTTTCAATAGGTTTATAAAAATCAGTTTCCTTGCTCTTGTGGGTACTGGCCATAGTCCACTGTGAAAAGTTGTGAATATTTTACAGTGTTTACCTGTTTTTCTTTCTGCAAAAAGCACTTGCCTTTACAAATTTCTGCTGTTTTTACCCCGAAAGAGCTGCATTTGCCTGTGTAAAATATCTAAGTATCCAAATACAGGGAAAGCATTTTGGTACCATTTTTGGCATTCTATGTGATTTTTTTCGTGAAGACATTTATTTTGTAAAGGGGTAAAGTGTGGATTTGGTTCTTTGCATTTTTTTGTTTGTTTGTTTTAATGGCCGTTCTTTCACAGATATTGTGTTACACTATTGGAATTTTTTGTGTAAAATGAAAGAAGTATAAACCATCAAATTTTTTCAAAACCTTTTTTCTGTCTGTCTTCCTGTTTCTGATTCGAATGCTTAGGAGTTTTTTCCTATCCTGTTCCCATTTCCACTCCTTGCCATTCCTCTCCCTCTTCCTTTGTTTGCCTCCCAGTTTGACTTTCTGGTTGTGAAGTCTTGCTATTGTGTGGGAAATTCTTTGCATTACATACTGAAAAATAAAGTAGTGTGGTGTGGATTTTTTGTGTGACTTCTATATAACCCTAAATGACAAGATCAAAATACTTCCTTCAAAAGGCTCGAACTATTTCATTGCTCTTGTGCAACTTCCTCCAAGATTTTTTTTTCACTGAGTTGAATTAGTCACTCTTCAGATGAGGAATGCAAACACCCCTATATGGAGTTGCTGTCTGAGGAATACAACAAAACAATGGTTTACTATGAGTTATGTTATCTCCCTTTCCTCTTCACCTCCCTTCTTGGAGAAGAAGGGAGTGCTGTTTGATTCTACAGATGTGTCAAGATGTAGTTTGGGGAGGGAGTGTGCTGGTAAAGGGAGTAAACAAAAGAGAACTTCACTAATTCCTTCTGCATGCATGTGAAACTCAGGTGAGTGGGAAAACCTTCTTGAAAGTCTAAACTTGAGCAAAACAGGTTTGCTTTGTTGCCTCGGTGCAGGCAGTTCTGCTGTTAAAATATGCCAGTGTGGTATATTGAGCATGTACTAATGTTGTGGTTTCCAGGTCATTTTACCTAAAGGTCTGTGAGACAACCTGAGCAATGTAAAGGCATTTTCTTTGGGTGTGCACTTTAGAAAGCTGTGTGAAGCGTCAGAAATGGGGGGCTGAGGGAGGAGGGGGGAAGGAAACCAGCCCAGCTTACCCTATGCAGAGGTACACTTTGTCTTGCTGGCTTCTGCTTTTTGCGCCAGGGAGTAATTAGCAGCTTGACAAGAAGTGCTTTTGACAACCAAGCTTTCGAATATTATCACATATATTTTAGGATTTGATAACAGAAGTGAGGGTCATAGTAAACTTCATGGTAGAAACTGTGAATTCCAGCATGTGTCAGTGCTTTTACTGTGTCCCCTCTTCTGTAGCTGTGTGTAAATGACAGGATCCCATCAGTAGTTTGACAGGGAGTGAGAAAGGGGTGTGTAGGGGGAAACAGTTCTTAACAAATTTGTGGTAGGTATAATTGTCTCTTTTGATAGCCACGCTAGTGCCATTTCTATAAAGAGCAGTAAGAACCTTGGGGTGAAAAGAAAGGTCGATAATAAAGGCTAGGAAAGATTTCAAGTGACTGTATAATCTTCACCTTACCTTTGCTCACGGTATGTACCACTGCTGCTTCTGAGACACTTCTAGAATCTTACTGGTCTGAATAGAAACTATGAGTTTCAGCTCAAACCTTTCAGTGGCTCACTTAATGCTGGCATGGAAACAAGACAAGTATGTGCAACTTTGCTTTTGCTAGCTCTACTTTTTCCCCCTCACACTTACTCTGATAAAGCGCTTTTAAAACCAATCATGTGTCTCAGCAGTTGTCATTCTGATAATTAAATGAGCTTTTTGGTTTTGTCTCTGGAAGTGAATTTCTCACTCCTCCTGAGCATTTTCATGACCTTTTATTGAATATTTGATTTGGTTTTGTTAAATACTGGATACTTTTAATATATTTATTACAATTTTTTTCTTTTTTCAAATAATTACATGTTTGTATTTTTTAGGTGTTCCAGTAGGTAACCTTTTTTGCTTCCGCTTAATTCATGGCAACCAGCCTCTATGTAAATCCACACTGTCCTGCATGTTTCTGGAGATTCAGCGTTCACTTTCTTATTAAAAAGAGTTAAAGTATTTCCTTGTTTTGGACCATATCTAGCCTATATTAATTGCTGTTCTGTCCTTGCTGCATATTAGGTCATTCTTTTGCTTGCTTTGACAAATAGCTTTGTTTTGGGTTTCTTACTTTTATCCCTATGCTGTTTGATGTCTGAGGCTTAATTTTCTCTTCTGACCTGTTCTCGTCTCCCTTCACACCCAGATCATATACAGGCTTATTAAAAAATCTCTTTCAAGGGTGCTGTTTGTCTGATTAAATCTGAAAACCTTGTCTCAGACCTGTGTGTGTAATATTAATCCCCAGCCCTGTGGAAATTGGAGGGTTTTTTATTTTTTATTTGTTGACAATAAATAGTTTCCTTACTTTCTCAGTGATTGCTCTCTCAAAATTGGAAAACAGCCTACTTCTTAATTTTTCTTTGTTTAATAAAAATCAAGTGTTTAATCCAGGAGCATGAGCTACCATGACAGAGTTGAAGGTTTTTCATTTCAGTGACTTCTTCTGGTGAAGAAATTTTGCTGCATCCAGAAATACCTGGATCCTGTCCTGTCTGTATCTGGGAAGATAGTTAATGGTGATGCTTTTGGGAATTCTGTTTGTTTTTCTTCCTTTTTATTTTTTTCCAAGCTTTGTGGTTTTTCCCCACGTATCATGAGTTGTGGATGCATTGTATCTGTGTTTAAGGAGTTTTCTAAGACCAAATTTGGATTAGGAATAATTAGACTTAAAAAGGTTATTATCTGAGTAAGTCTAGATTCTTTCCCCCCACCTTTCTAGAAATAAGCATTGCACATCTCGCTAACCATTACATAGGTGTAGCTGAGAGTAGTAATACAGCCCAGACATGTCATGGTTTTAGGTTTTACCAGATTCTTTGTGGATATTGTGTCCTTACTGCTCAGGGTTTCCATAACTGTTGAACTTGCAGCTTTTCCTTTGTTGGGGTGTGCAGGAGCTTTGTTAGTGGTGTGAACTGGATGACCTCATAGAGGGTTTTTTTATGCTCTCTTGTGTAAAAAATGTTGTGTCATTGTTCTACAGCTACTCTGAGAACAAAACTATGTTAATTTTGTGGTTGCCAAGGAGGTGGATATCATCTTGTATCCTAAGTTATGCTTGCCTGTGCACTCTGCAATCTGTGCTTTCTGCCCAGGTACCTTGGCCCTCTGCTCAAGTGTGTTGGCATTGATTTGCTGTGCAGTCATGGGGAGCAGAGGTGTTTTGTGTTTGAACATTGCTTGCAGAACTTGATTGCTGTATAAGACACCCAGTTCAGGAGGACCGTGCTTAAGTTTTGCAGCTGAAGCTTTCGCTGTCTGCAGTGTAGGGAAGCCCTAGAAGGGGAGAGGGTAGGTTTTATGCTAACACTTGTTTAGCAGTATGAGGCAGAGTGGGTTTTCTTAGAAGGTCTCATCAGCATTCTGCTGGATGCTTGCATCCAGCTTTCCTGTGTTCCCCAGGGCCTGGGACTGAGAACAGCTTGTGTGAGCAGTTAACACAGCGTGACTGCAGCCCTCAGGCTGAGGAACTGATGGTGGGGCTGCCACTTCCCCTGCCAGAGTTAGAGAGAGCATCAAGGTGCTGCTGTAGGGCAGAAGGGAGACTGGGGCATTGGTCCAGTTTTCTTGCACTGGGAATTAGCAGCACTCTGCACTGATTTCCTTGCTATGCCCGTCCTCTTCCCTGAAGGAATGGCTGAGCTCCTTCTGGAAATACAAGGAAGTAGAGAAGTGAGGACAACTAATTGCCTAAGAGACAGGAGAAGCCTGCTGGACACGCAGCTGTCAACCAGATTTATGAATCCAGGGACTGACAATCTGTCTAGTTACTGAAGTCCTCTGTGACATGGCATTTGAAAGGCCAGAAGTGTGCAGCAGGTTCCAACTATGCCTCCCTTTATCCCAGGGCTGTGTATTATGTTATGTGGGCTATATTTTTTCCTCCCTGAACAATTGTGCTATCAGCCAGGATTCTTCTGTATTCAAGGTGTTGGAAGGAGCAGTTATCTTTGTACCTTCCATATGTACTTTCTCTTTAGCTTTTGGTGAAGGCAGTCTTCAGTATTTTTAAATGCTTTGCTTCTTCAATATTAGTTTTTATTATGGATTATCAAGTTGTTAACAAATTTCATTTTCAATTTTAATAGACTATTATCTGATGGCCAGGTGTTCCTATTGGATATTAACTGATTTATGAAACTCCATTAAATCAATTTTGGTGTTAGTATTTGCTTACCTGGTGTTTAAAAAATTTTCTATAAAGTACCAGATTCTTTTAATTGTTCTTTTAATCATTTCTGTTGATGTCTGTGTGACTTAGCTGCAAGAAATACGTGGTTCAGTAAGTGCCTTTACACAATAAATTTATCAACTTCCACCACAGGATTAAACCTGGGAGGTTTTACTGAGCTTTGTGGGCAATAACACTGTCTTTATTCCTGCAGGTTTACAAAGTGTTGGTCTCCGTTGGCAGAAATGAATGGTTTGTCTTTCGGCGGTATGCAGAGTTTGATAAACTCTACAATACGGTAAGCAAAGAGCAAACTATCAAATCATACAAGAATAGCAGAGTAACACTTGCTTGCAGTATTACAGTTTGAGTTAATCCTCTCTTGAGGAGTTTGAGTCAACATTTAGTAACCATAGCCTGATTAAAGAAGATGATGGAGTGGGTTTTTTAAACTTCAGTTTCTTTGTGTTTCAGACTGAAAATCCACTATGTGTCACTTTTTTTTATAGTTACTTGGGATCATAGCTTAATGAAACTTCCAATTTAGTGGTTGTCAAAACATCTAAAATGCACATTTGTTCATGATAAAAAACCCCACAAAACATCTAGATAGATACGTTTGTCCTAAAATAAGTGTTTTCCTGTGATGTACTGGAAGCAATGAACAAATCCTTGTTTCTTAATAGAAATTTTCTAGTCAGTTATTCATGGCAAATCATACCTGCAGTTTCGTAGCAGGTATGATTTTTTGCACAAAAAGTGTGGTCAGTGTTCCAAATAAAATTGCCCCTTCAGCAACTAAATACGGATTTCTTGGGTTTGCTGCTAGAAGAGAATTTTCCCCTTTTTACGTAGTGGGCAAGTGGGGCAAATAGTTGCTCAGGTGTGAGTCTGAGCTATGAGCTGTGTCCAAACTTTTCTGCAGTTCTTCATGTTTAGAGACAATAATGCTTTAACAAAAGAGGAAATAATACCCCTCTGATTCCCATACTAAACTATTACCAGCTGCTTATTTGTGCCTCCACTTTCCTTCCCTTGTCTCTCTAGGGAGTAGTCAGGTCTTCTCTCTTCTGCCTCACTGTGCATGGATCTGCATGTGGCAGTGGTCTGCAAGTGCAGGTTGTGAGCTTGGGGCTCTTCTGTGAGGTGTGAGCTGAAATGCCCCTGGATACTCCATGCTGTGCTTTGCCGGCACCTTGCAGGGATAGACCTGCAAGGGATGTGAAACCAGAATATCCTCCTTTCAGAGGGAGTGTTGGTGATCCTTTGCCACATTCTCTTGCCATTCAGACTGGCATTGCTCTGTTGAAGTTTGTTCAGCACTGGTCTCTCTGACATGGCCAGAGATGAAGCATGACCAGGAGGGCATTTAGTCCAGTTTCTATTCAGTGTAATTCATACAGTATAGTAAACCAAGAAGAACTTGTGCTGCTAACTGGAAGAGATACTGGTGTTGCTAAGGGAAGAATGGCCAGCTACTGTGTTATAAAACTACCCTTTTAAACAGGATGAGAGTAAGATTGCTCTTCTGGAGCACTTGAAGGTAAAGTAAATGTCATCAGGGCTTGAGAAGTGTCAGGTTTGGGGGGTTTTCTTAATATATAATTCAGTGTTGTTGTATACTATCTTCTGGTCAGTTTATCAAGTGTAGTAATAATTGAATTATCAAATGCAGTATCATAAAATAGATCGTTCATCTCTTTGCAGTTTTGATGTAGGGGTAGTCCGCATGTGATTTCTAAAGCCTTAAGAATGTCATTTGGACAAAACCCAGCCCATCCTAAACCTCATGCATACAGCCCTGTACAAGCAAGCAAGGAAGAAAAAAACAAAGCCAAGAGAGATAAAGAATTGATGGAGGAAGGAAGAAAAAAGGAAAATAAAAACAAGACTGAATTTTTTGGTTTTATCCTGGGGCAAATTATTTTGGCGCCATTGCTCTGGTAGTCCATAAGATGACGATGAGGTGGCCTTTGAATTTGAAAGGGTATGTCTATTGCAAACAAGCTGAGTACAGGTTGTTCTGGGTATGTTTTTTTCCCCCGTGGGTATGAGCAGAGGAGATGGCATAGCGGAGCAGAATTACTAATAATCAGGTGTTCAAACTGTTCATCAGAAAACAAACAAAATGCAATTATTTCTAGGTACTTTAATGTCTAAGCACAATCCAATTTTATGTGTTTTGTTTTCAGCTAAAGAAGCAATTTCCCACCATGAACCTGAAGATTCCAGCTAAAAGAATATTTGGAGATAATTTTGATCCTGGTATGTCATCATCTTGCTATTCATTTTGTCAGTTGCTTTATATGAGAATTGATCTATTCCAGCCTACAAGAAGCTATCTTAGATGAGTTTTGCAGCGGTCCTCAAAACAGTGACTAAACCAAAGTTTAGTCATGCTTCAGTCAAGAGCAGGAACTAGTGTGGGTAGGTGTTTTGTATCACCGTGTGATAGTGAACAAAGCATTGCTTGGTCGCCCAGTGTCTCTCTTGTGCTGAAGGCTGTAGCTCCACCCAACCCTCCTGTATTCAGGATTGTGAGAGATTCTGAACTGTCAGGTGTGATCTCTCTCCTATAAAAGCAAAAGCCAAACCCCAGACTCTTCCTAAGCGTTATGTGTAGTCCATTTTAAACTTTCTTTGTGTGACTTCCCCCACAACCACCTCTGAAAAATGAAATAACTCAAGGATTTATCTTTGAGGACTTTTGAACTCTCTGTATCTAAGTGTGCTTCCTTGTACAGTTTAGGTGAAAACGAACTTCTCTAAGTGGAACAACAACAGGAAGCCTGTCCAATGTGAACATGTTGTGCTCCAGTTACTAGTGACAGGTCCCCATTTAGCTTGCTCTGTACACAGCAAAATATTAATGAAAGTCACTTGCAAAGTGCTTTGAATTAACCTGGGTGGTGCCACAGATGAATAACTAAAAGTGCAAGTGGGAAGGCCAGGCCATTGCTCTGTGTGTTTGTACTATTCATTCAAGCCATTTTTACTTCAGGGTTTTCCTGATGCCCTTTGGATCCCTCTCACCCTCCCCTGGCTTGCTGATGTGATCAGTTTGTAGTTTCATCTCCTTCTGCATCTGTTTCAATTGTTTCATTTTCTCCTTTGCTGAGGAACAAATGGATCCAAAGCTGTTGAACTCTTAGGATGTGTAGGTTTGGGGGTTTTTAAGTTTTTACAAACAAAGCTAGTTTTTGGCAGTTACAGTTATTCATCTGGATCCTGATGTGAAATTCTGGGGGTTTTTTTATTAAAATAATCAAATACAAGTATCCAAGCTCTAATGTTCTGTTCTGATAAAGATGTAAATGATTGCCAGAAGTTCTACATATATTTTGTCTACAGGGACTTTTTGTTTAGTTCTGGTTCCTTTTCTCTGACCTTGGGATTCTCAGAGCTGGCCGAAGACCAGAGAATGCCATGCAGTCTGGTTTGCTGTACAGGCAAATATGCAGGTGGATTTCTTGGAGCCAAATTTAGGAAACTGGGGTTTTAATGGGGAAAAAAAACTCAACTAAAACTTCGTTAAAATTATATATGTAAAACAAAGTCCTCAAACTTGTTTTAAATTTCCGTGAACTACACTGAAATCCTTGAAGCATGAGAAACTAAATAGTTCTCAAGATGTTTCTTGCTGGGAGGCAGGGTGGAGATGGAGCTGGGATGCTTATGTAAATAATTCTTTTTCTTAACACTGATTTATTGAAGCTTTGATGTAGTGTTTCTGCTGGCTCCTGAAACAAGTTACGTATTTTACAAATATTGAAAAGGTATTTTACTTCTGTAATCCATCCATGGGTATGGAGCATTGTATTACTGCACTGAAATGCAGCAGAGTGAGACTTTTGTATCTCTTTACCCAAAACCTACCAAAAATACTGTCATTTAAATGCTCCATTTTTATCGGCACTTAGGTTATTTCAAAATTAATCTTGTTTTGACTTGAAAATATGGAACAGAAACCAGTCAGAATACAGAACCTGAAAATTTCAGATGTTACAGCTGTTCTATCTTCACCAGCATGGATAGCTCTGTAGGCTTAGAGTGACTCTTGACACTATTCATCTGCCACACTGAAACTGCTGATGTTGGTGACTCCCATGATATCTGCATGCAAAGTCACCTTCCTGTTAGGTGTCAGGAATTTTGGATTATTAAATACCCTAGGAAGGTTTCAGGGATTATATCCCTGAAATAATATGGATGTTTTCCTTAATATTTTAAATACAGCTGTTAATTAAACCTTAATTTTAATTTCAGATTTTAATAATTGTCAGTAATCTGTGTATGACAGTCATTGGAATGCCTTAAAAGTTAATACATTAGTTAAATATTGTTTTTTTCATACAAATTATTGTTGATATGAGTAATGAAAGATTATTCCATTTTACACTTTATTTTATGTTAAAATTCTCTTTCTGCTCTAAATCCTTTGAGTATCTTTCCGTGTTGCTACAGAACAGTTATGCGTCTTAAGCTTTAGATAAGGCAAGGGATTCTGAGGATTATCTTTTTTTAATGTTGGAGATGATGTCCAAAATCTAAAGGAAAGTATTTTATTTTGTTATCTTTAATGGCTATATCTGGGTGCCTGCCAGCAGGATGAATTGTGCAATTTTCCGTCTGCCATACAAATATTATGGAAATATGCTGCTTGGTGGGACCGGTCATGTGAAAACTTGGCTTGTGCAACTGATGTCAAGTTTTGCCTGTGGGTTCTTGGGGGTTTTGCTTTAGTGGAATCAGGTCCTGGGGGGCTCTCCTGTGCAACGAAGGCTGCACAGGTTACCTCACTGTGGTTACACACTGTTCTTGAGGCATGAGGTGGCACTTCTAATCCACCTGGCTTTCAACATTTTTAAGTAGTGTTACAGAGAAACCGAAACTTGTTCTCTCAGCTTAGTTCAGTGTTTTAAGCTTGCAATTTTCATGTGTAGAACCAATCCTGTTCTCAATCAGTCATGGGCCGGTCTCCTTTTAACTGCTATTTTAAATCCTAAAAAAACTGAATAAGAAAATAAGTCTTTTTCACAAGCTGACTGATGATTCTTATAAATCTGTTTTTTTCAGATTTTATTAAACAGAGAAGAGCAGGACTGAATGAATTCATTCAAAATTTAGTTAGACAGCCAGAGCTATGCAACCAGTAAGTAGTTTCATTTCTGTTTTATAAGGGCTGTTGAAAAGATATGAGATGAAAAGACATGTTAAATACAAAATTGCAAATTAAGTATTTAACCAGAAAATGTATTTTACCTGTTCAGAGCTCTTCAGTATACAAAAAATAAACTTTATATGGCCATCCATTCAGGAAAAATCTCCAGACTGAATAGTAAAAAAGTGTTTTATATCGCACCTTGAGTACTGTGTCCAGTTCTGGGCTCCCAGTTCAGGAAGAATGTTGAGACGCTTGAGTGTGTCCAGAGGAGGGCAACAAGGCTGGTGAGGGGCTTGGAACACAAGCCCTATGAGGAGCAGCTGAGGGAGCTGGGGTTGTGTAGCCTGCAGAAAAGGAGACTCATAAATGACCTTATCACTCTCTACAACTTCCTGAAAGGTGGTTGTAGCCAGGTGGGGGTTGGTCTCTTTCTCCAGGCAACAGCTGACAGAACAAGTGGACGCAATCTTAAGCTGCGCCAAGGGAAATACAGGCTGGACATTAGGAAAAAGCTTTTTACACAAAGAGTGATAAAATATTGGAATGGTCTACCTGGGGAGGTGGTGGAGTCACCATCCCTGGATTTGTTTAAAAAGAGATTGGATGTGACACTTGGTGCCATGGTTCAGTTGAGGTGTTAGGGCATGGGTTGGACTTGATGATCTCGAAGGTCTCTTCCAACCTGGTGCTTCTGTGAAAGCCAACCTACAAATTTGCAGGCAATTAACTGATCTTAATTCCAGGGGTGCAGACTCCACTGTAAACTGTTGCTGTAAGGCAGGTGTTTGTTTTGCCAGTGGCTGTACTATTTGAGGGCCCTGCTGTTGCTGCTGCATTGCTGACAGTCAGTCACTGCCTGCGTCCTTTTTTTGGTTAGAGCAGTTCGCATGTGCTCCAGAACTTGTTTAAAGCACAGTAACCGAGTGGCTTAATTATCTTGCTGAGATGGTTTGGGGTAACCAAGCTGAGCTGCCCAAAGGAAATGATAGATAACCTTGTACCTGAAGTGTTCCCAGCAGAAGAACTGCATGTGTGTTCACCACAACCAGTGGTGAATGGGAGGTGGTGTTAGGACAGAGTAAGCTTCAGCTAAACCTGGACAACACCACTCTGTGAGTGAGCTCACTGTGGGGCAAACGGGCACCTTCTTTCAGTTGAAAGCTGTAATCAGTTTAAACTAAATCCATGCAGCTTTCTATGTTGCTTGAGCTGGTAAAATGGTAAAGCTCTATGCTTGGCTTTAATGTTGAGTAAATGTCTTTAATACATACACTTTGTTTAATTAGCCTATTTGTACAGCCTGTGAAATTGCCCATTTCCCACAGGAAAAAGTAACTCTAACAGAGTATTGCTGCAGTTCGCAGCATGCAGTCAGATTTTCTTTTTTCACATCAAATGAACTACTTAGTGTCCTGTCAGCCTGAAATATGTGCTTCCTTTCCTTTTTAAATAAAAAAAAAGGAGCATTTTATATATACTTCTTTTGATTAGTGGAAAAAAATTAGTAACAAAGTCTTTACCAAAGGGTGCTTTTCCACCAGAACAAATACTATGAGGTTTGTGGTTTGGGTACTGTTCTTTGAGAAATAATAAAAAGCACTTTAATATGACAAATTATTGAAACTAATCTGTTTTGTTTCATTAGGAAAGGATACTGGTTTATTTAGGCCAATCTCCCCCTCTATTTGGTTGTCAGTATGTCCAATTACCAAATACTTTTGTTTCAAAACATAGTTTATTTGTTCTCCAAAGGTAAAATGGTGCTTTTTTGTTATGGACAGCACAAATGGTGTCCTAAAAAAAAAGGCATCAAACCCCAAATCCACCTGCCTCCTTAAACTTTTGTGAGCTTTTAAAATTGTTTTATGCTCGAATGTAACTGTAGAAGAATCAATGTTCTTTAATATGGCACTTAGCTTGCCTGATCCATTAAACTGACTTAAACCAGGGTTAAGACATAGGTGTGATACTGTTTGGTGCTGTTGAAAGTGTGTTCAGTAGCAAGCTTAATTAACACAGTTCTACAATAAAAACAATGAATAGAGACCGAAGTTTGTCTTGCACTGTTCTCTTCCACCCCACACTTTAACAGTGACCTAAACGGGAGAAAAAGCCTTTAATTCACAATTTAGTGCAAAAGCATTTAATTTTGTAGTAATTTCTGTGTTGTTTCTCTTTTAATCACTGCAAGGTGATTGTTTTTCTGAAGCTAGCTTTTACTTTTTGCAGTGTTGCATTGCAACAAATCATATCAATTATTATATAATCTGTCACCTTTTCTGTGTGCCAGTGAATGTTGTTACAGAAAAAATACCAAATATTTGATCTTGGTGGCTGGGATTTTTTGTAAAATCTGATAGAAGCTACTCAAGGAATATGTGATGACTGAGCCTTCACAGATAGTCCATCCTTGCTTTCTTAGACTGTTTTGCTTTGATGTGCTAATTAAATTTGATACTAGGTCAAATAACTTACGTAAAGTTAGTGATGTACAAGGAAGATTTAGTGGGTTATGCATTCTCACAGAACTATTAGGAAATCCACCTTCCACTGCATCTTTTAAGCATTGAAACCAATATCAGCATGTCATATATTTTAAGTCCTGCTTAGGAAAATTTTTTCACTAAAAGCTTAAGGATGATTCAAGGTGTTCTTATTTCTGGATGGGAAGGCACCTGAACATCTGAAGTGAAAAGGACAAGTGTCAGATTCAGTGTGTCCAAGATGGCACTATTTACATTATACTTTGAAACATGCAGCACTGTGTGCTTCTTCTTTTCCTTCAGAGGACTTTTTTTCTTGGGTCTGGCACATTTCTTGAATATTGTATCACAGCCAAACCTTTTTGCTCAATAAAAAATCCAAGAAAATCCTAAAGTGTGTTGTAGTGATTAGAGAGACCGTGTGACACTTGATAAGGATTTTCTTGCAGTCACTGTCGGGTGGAATACAGGGTGAAATTACTGACTTAGTACAAACTGGGAATTAAGTGGACTAGCTTCAAGCTGCATTTCCTCAGCAAACTTACTGTGAGAGACAACTTCATCTCGCAGGTAGAGTGCACATGTTCCAGGAAAAAGTGGTAGAAGGGATAGAGATCTGATAATGTGTCCCACTTGCTGACTGATGTCCTTAATAGGAGCTGGGAGTTTGTTCCCAGTGAGCGTTGTGAGCCTCACTAAAACACTGCAGAGCTCCTGAAAGTGGGCTGCTCACCCCCTCAAATGTAGGCCTTCACTGGAGTATTAATGCATTTAACTGCTGTCTATCAGAACATGTCCAAAGAAAACCTGGTTGAAAAACTGTATAATAGAGGATGCATTAAAGATATAATGCAGTTATTTTTAAATAGTCCAAAGTAGCTCCTTAATGAGAATGAGAACATTTGCATAACACTTGAAGAACTCAAGGATGACAATACTCTGCAACCTGTGGGGAAATGAGTTATCAGTTCTGTAAGTGAGAAGCAGGGTTTGAATGTGTTCCCTAGAAGAACACATTTTTTCTAATTTCAAAATCTGATTAATATAAAAGTGAATGTGAAACCCCTGAATTGTAGGGTCTTGCAGTCCGTGTTGGGGAAAGCAAACCTTGCATTACATAATCGTCCTGTTTTAAGGTGTTACTGTACTTTACTGTGTTACGGCTTTTTGAACCTTTGCTTTCTGTAAGAAAGATACCAGTGGTTTACTTTTTGGGAAAATGTGGCAAGAAGAGGAAGGAGCTGGGCACTATTATTTAAATAAAGTGTGTCTTAAATGTTAAGTTTCTGTCACTGGCTATTAATTTTACCATTTTGCTTCAAAATGTATGTGACTTTTTGGGTTTGTTCATATTTCTCTGTGTGTCCAAAATTTTTGTGTGGTATTATATTGTTTTTGCAGGAAGACTAATACAGAACTAGTGTTACATAAGCAACTGTGTTTAAGCAGAGCTTGACACCCTTTTGTGTATTTCAGAGATAATCCATAAAATAAATTTATTCAATCATAAAAAACCAGACAAAACCACTTTTGCTGGTGGTATATGTACAATGTATATTGAGTATATGTATAGTGTGTATTGAGTATACGTACAATGTATATTGAGCTTTTTAAATGGTTTTCTCCATCCTTTTAATTAATAGGTGAGGTTATTTTAGGAATAGTTTCCATGTGTTCTAGAATACACTGAGTTAATCCGTGTGAAACAGCATAGAAGTTCTATCAATCTGTATAGCATTGTGCATAACATGCTGCAATCTTGCCTAAGAAATTGGTACATTAAACTTCTTATTTTTAATCAGTAGTTCTTTGCAGTGCTTTTAGAATTGCAAATGTGAACAGTATAACATCAATCAGTTATGATTCTGGCTATTGTGGATTGTGGAGATTGTGGAATACCCCGCAACTGTACAGCAGCTTTTTCCTGTGAATTGATGTTTTTATGTTTTTCCTGCTGTGAATTCAGTCATGGACAAAGTTACTATAGTAACTATTTGAGATGTATTACAACATGCTCTATTTAATCAGCCAGTTGTCCAGAATAATTAATGCTGAAAGGTAGTTAAGGTCTGTTTCTGTTCTGTCTAGTGAAAAGCATTAACCATAACTTTTTATTCTTGATTTTATGATATCCAGAGGTTCTGAAACTTAAATTGTTGCATCATGACCCAGGATTACCACAGTGTTCAAACCACTGTGATTTTTGTCTTCCTGGCCTCAGGATACAAGACAGATGCTGAAATAGATCAGAATTTGGAACTCATATAAAATGTGATGAATTAAACTGAAATGCTGGTGGGAAATTATGTGAACAGTCTTGTTGCTGTGCTTTAAACCTGAAAGGCTGAAGGTAACTGAAACATATCTCAAATAGAACTTAGGAATACAGAATGTAAGTGATGAAGACTGGGAGCCTCAGTTAGCATAGGATCTGAGGAAGGTTCAGTAGTGCTGACAGGAAATTACAGGAGCTGGAGAAGTGTCAGAAACAGCTCATCTACTTCTGATCCTCACTGATCTGAGGCGTGGAGGGTGAATGGATTGAAAATAGCAAGTACATCTGTTTCTTACATAAAACTACCCTATTTTATATATTCTAGGGACAGATTAAAAGAGCAGCTCCATAGTAAGTTAGTGCTCTTCTAGTACTGAATGGCTCATGTGGAGTTTCCTGTCAGTGACTGCCCTATGTCCTTCTCAGAGAACTTTGTCTCTGAAATGTAGGATTTCTTCCTCAATAAGAAGGTTGCCTTTTAGTGAGCTGAATGAACTTGAAAGATTCAGATCATCACTTGAAGTGGTTTATAGGCTGCACGTGATAGCCATTTTTTTAGGAATTAATTTTGCCTCAATTATATTACATTATTCCTTACTTGCAGTGTGCTGTGGTTCAGAAAGATGTCACATTCCTTTGAACTGTTGGGCAGACCTTTCTTCCTGGAAGTAGGTTCTTGGAATTCTCTTACTATCCCTCCTTTTTCTCAGTCCTTGACCGCCAGCCCCACCAAGACAGAGCTTGAAACCGCTGCTGAAGATAAAATGCTTCTCCTTAGGCACTGTGGGAAGCCTGTCAACTCTCTTGCTAATTCCTGAAGCATTTGTGTCCTGCAGCTGACTGGAAGGATTTCTTAACAATGTTTTGACAGTGCCCAGCCAGAAGGAGTTCTGAATACAAGATCACTATCTTCTGCTTTAAAGTGAATAGGGACAGGAACATTACTGCTTTGTATCTCTTAGAACATGTGTCTTTCCTTAGGATACGGATGATGTATTTCATTCTCTATTGCATTGGACATTTTAATTAATTTTAGAGAACAAAAATTTAAATTCTTCAGGTTTTTGGGAGAAGGTTGGTTTCTTGGTGGTTGCTAGCCGGTTAGAATTCATGCTTGTTTCTGATAATTATCTCTAAATGCAGTTCTGCAGTATTTCCTTCTGAAGTCTTCACATACATATACTTTAACATGTCAGTTTTTTGCAGGTGAAAAGTTTTGTGCTGGATATAACACTCTTAAATTATGTTGCTATAAAAGAAATATTGCTTGTATACAGTCCTTGATTACCAGAACTTAAATATAAAACTTTGTGATGAGTGACTCCACTGTATGCTGCTGTTCAATCCTGTGCTCTGTGTTTATGGCTGAAAATCGTGCAGATTATTGGTGTGCTGATGAAGTTAACTGTGTTCTAGCCCAGATGTCAGAGCATTTCTTCAGATGGATAACCCAAAACACCAGTCGGATCCATCTGAAGATGAAGATGAAAGGAGCAGTCGGAAGGTAATAAAACGGAAGTAGAACAGTCTTCTAAATTTTAGCTACTTGAGGGCAATCTTCTTAGGTTATTATTTTATTTACAGAAAACTACTGGTAGGTTTTCCAATAAATCCCCTCCCTGCTCTTTTTAAACAACTCAGTTCCACTGTGGGCTTTAAGCTTTTTTTCTGTCAGATGTGAACTGCAGAGAGGAGTAAAAGTGATTGCTGGCTTTGTCTTGCTTATTCCCCCCTTGCTATATGGGTTAAAGAAACACAACTTTAGTCATAGCTTAGCTGTCATAGTTTTTTCACTCTGTTCAAAGGCTCTTGCTAAGAACATCTGGCAAGGAGCAGGGGAGATTGAATGTTTAATTGTCTTTTTGTTTGCTTGTGCATTCTTCTCTTTTAAAGATGGGGAGAAACAGAATTCTCTCAGGGGAGAAAATGCAGTCTTTCTAAAAGTCACTTAGGAGCAAGGATGGATTTGATTTCATTTCACATATAACACTGTGTGAGGTCTGAAGTTTCTTTTGTCAAAAAAGCCACTATATAGCTGGATGGATTCTCTGAAAATTGGTTTACAGCCTCAAGAAAGTGCTGTTTGAAAAAAGGAGTATGTCTAGGAAGGCAGAAGTGCCAAATTTAAGCTTGTCTTCTCTATGACTTACTGCTTGGCATGAAGGTGTGATGTTAATACTTCTCTTTTATTCAGCCCCTGTTAAAGATGTAAAAGTTGTTTCAGTTTGTGTGTGATCCACGGGAGGTTTAGTGTGTTCTGAAAGCTTGATTTCCAAAGTCACTAGTTTAAAATACCGGTTTCCTCCTCCTTTGAAAGGTATTTTAAGTAATGCGGAATGATAAAAACCGTCTGTGGAAAATTAATGATGTGTCATGCCACAACAAATTCCAAAATAGGAAGAGAGCTACTGCATAATGGCCTGAACCCCATATTTTTGGTGGAAAATTCACTCTATAGTTACTGTAAATGATGAAGCCAAACAACAAGGAACAAAAAAAGCCTTTTTAAAAAAAAGTCTTTTTTACAACAGCGCTTTTAAAACTGTCCAGTATCACTGGCTCATTTCAGTGAGTAGTGGCATCCAGTGCTGCTGTCAGGCCATTCTCCACTTCTGGAGTACTGGTTTGTGCTGCCTGACAGCCTGTCCCCAGGTAACTTGTATTTGAGTGCAATTTATTCTTCTGTGATAAATTCCAGAGTCACAATGAGAGTACAAATACTGCTTTTCTAAATCAAAAACAAAATGGAGAATATTACCTGAATAACAGTGGCTTCCTCTGCTCCCTGTAATTTGCAAATTCTACCTGGGTGTGTACCGGTAAGATTCATGGAATTCCAGGAATTGAGTTATTTAACCTTTAATGTCAGGATAGAAAAGGTTGGTAATGTTTTTCTTGGGGTTGGGAGAATGTTCACTTTCGTGTTTTTAAAAGCACTGTGTTTTTCATTCACTACTCTGATATAAACACTGTGGGTTTAAAATTACTGTATTAGTAAGAACTTGGAGAATTTGGAATAAAAGGCAGAAAATATATTCATAAAGCAAGTACAGAAAGGGTTAAGTTCTGAATGAGGAACGAGTTGTTTATTGACATACTCTTCAATTTTTATTTCTAATCTTTTCCTGTGTCTGGACACAAATATTTTATTACCTTCATCCTTGAACAGGATGTGTGTAGAAAGAATTTGTGACAAGGTGATGACGGCCAGGTATTTCAGTTCCCAATCTCGATGTTAGATCTCTTTAAAATTCCAGTGTAGCAGATGTAAAAGTATGGATTGAGCAGATTAGTAGAGTATTTTGAAATTAGTATTGGTTGAAAGATAAGAGAGAAGTTAAGAAAACCTATTACAAGTAAACCTCTTTGTTTCTCCCAACAGTTAAACTCTACCTCACAGAATATCAACCTGGGACCATCTGGAAATCCTCAGTAGGTTTCAGTTAAATTGAATTAAATGTAATTCAATTTAATGTAAATTTTTAAATTTAATTTAAAGGGATTAAAATTAATTGTAAGACCTGAAAAGTTAGCCTGATCTTGGGAGTGGTCCCACAGCTTTTAAAAACAAGTTTGGTTTATTGCATGGCAGAGGAGCAGCTTGCCTTGTTGGTGCTGCAACCCAGTTACTGCAGTGGTAACTTGTGTCTCTGGTGTCTTCTGCAGAGTTTCTGTTCTCAGTTCTGTGTGAATCTGCTTTTCTCATCTGGGAGATGACTGCTATTTTGGTTTTGCTTTCCTCACAGATTTGTTCTAGGCTAGCAGGAGGAAGTGGTTAATAGATTGCAGTAAGAAATGAAATATAAGAGTCCTTCCCTTCAGGGGCAATAAAGGGAGAGGTGTATGGTGATGTAACTTGTTTTGGAATTTGAAAACATGGATAATTGTTTTGCTGACAGAATTGTATTCAGGAAAGAGTAAGGGAATCCTGGGAAAAACTGAAAGGAGTGGTGATGTGGGAAATGGAAAAACTAAGAGTGAATTCATACAAACCAAGAAGAGGCAGGTATTTAAACCTGCCTTCTCTTACTGAAATTTAAAATGAGTGAGGATTGGATGGAGGGAAGAATGGAATAAATAAGAGGGAATAGATAACAAACTTGGTCCTTCCTTTCCTCATGTAAGCTTTAGAATCCATTTGGACTGCTGGAAATAAGAAATAAGCTCCAGGAGAACTCATGGGGAAATGGAGACTTAAAAATTACAGGAAACTAGACCATGGAGAATGAAAGAACAGTCTTGCTTCTCCTTTATATCATGAGGTTAAACTTGGTAAATAAAATAAACTCAGAGGGTGCAACTTGAACACTTTCTATAGAGGAAAATGGAATTGCAAAATGAAGAGGAGTCATGTCTGAGGACAGGTCTGCAGAAGCAGTGCAGGGTGGAACAAAGAAAAGGAGGGTGCTTACAGGTCATTCTCACTTTACAACTCAAATGCTACACTACATTACTGTACAGCTATAAAGCTTGTAATTTCTACCCAGATGACCTGTCTCCTTCCTAAATATCTTTCAGTGCTAAACCAACAGACTTTGATTTCCTGAAAGTTATTGGGAAAGGCAGCTTTGGCAAGGTGAGCTTTTATTCCTGTGTCTTACGGTGGTGCAAGAATGCTCGCTGGTTTCTGGTGCACAGTGACTGGAGCCTTGGCCAGAGGTTCCAGAAGTGGTGTCAGTCTAGGGTGGCCCATAAACTGTTCTGTTGGATCCCCATTGCTGCTGCTTTGTGGCCCTGCCATTTTTTCCCTGGTGCAGCTGTTGGCTGCCTCAGCCACTTACTGGGACTAACAAAAGGGAGAGTTTCCCTTTCTCATTAAGAGCAGTTGGGATCCTCTGTTTCCCCCAGGGAGGAAGGGAGGTACCCCTATGCTTATGCTGCAGCTGGAGTACAAATCATGCTTTTCCTCTTGTTATCATGGACTATTTTGCAAAACCCCTGATACTATGGAGCAGTGTGAGCAACAGCACATTGGAAAGTGACTTAAGTATTGATATTTTACGAAGATGCCAGCGAGAATCCCTCTTGAAGTCTCAGTTTCCAAAGTATTTTTTGTGTTGTTTTCATTCAATCATCTTTAGAGTTTATAAAAAAAAAAAAAAAAAAAAAAAAAGCTGAAATTGATCTTGGTAGAGATTTAGCAGGTCATGGAAAATAAATGTTGTAATTCAGACTTTCTTGATACCACTGTCGTGATAAATTTTTATTGAACTGTAAACTCACTCTGTTGGCAATTACATTGTTGATTGACTGTATTAGAAGCAAAGAAACTGTATTGTGAAAAAACAGCATGAATGCTTTCCAGTTTTGCTGAAATGGTAAAATATTACTAATAGTATGTGAACTGCAACAATCACATCTTTCTTTTTTTTGAATTTTACAGGTTCTTCTTGCAAAACGAAAACTGGATGGGAAATACTATGCTGTCAAAGTGTTGCAGAAAAAAATTGTTCTCAATAGGAAAGAGGTTAAGAGAAATAGTCCTTTTCCACCCACCTCCCTTGTTTTTTCCCTTAATTACAAAATCATTCTTGTTTACATATTGATCTCTTACTTCTTGCAGCAAAAACATATTATGGCTGAACGTAATGTGCTTTTGAAAAATGTGAAGCATCCATTTTTGGTTGGATTACATTACTCATTCCAAACAACAGAAAAGCTTTACTTTGTCCTGGATTTTGTTAATGGAGGAGAGGTATGTGGTGGTTTTGTTTGCATTTTATTCTGTCTATTCTGCTAATTCTGTGTGGGAGGAGTGAAATGATCCTTTACAGTGGGCTGTGATCAGCATTCTCCCAGTTTTGAAAATCCTGTTATTATCTGCTGATGCTACAGACTTCTGTAGCTATTTGGACCCTGTTCCTGTTCTTACTGACAACTTCAATCCAAATTTATTCGTGTTTGTCAGATATACTGTATTTTACAGTTATATGAATTTACCTTTATTATTAATTAATCTTAGGTTTACATTTTTCATCATGTAACAGTGTCGTCCTCTTGCATCTGCATTAGCTGAGATGCTGATACTTCAAAAGGGGAAGGGGCCGGTTGGATTTATTATATTGTGTCAGAGTTGGGACAAGATGCCTAGTGTAGTCTCTTGCCTAGTGTACTGTCATCTTACTTAGACTTCTTGTATTAGCAAAATCCTGGTTTGCTCTACTCTGAATTGTGGCCAGAACAGAGTTTTGTGTTGTTTCAGGCAAACTAAAATACAGTTCAAAACAGCTTTCAAATTTGAATGGAAAACTTGGAAAGCTAGGGTGGCTTTTTATTTTTCCTAAACTTTGTAGGCAGAAACCAGAAAAGTTTATTTTTCTTAAAATCTTTACAAGTTGAACATATAGTATAGTTGAACCTGTATGTTTCTAAATTTAATCTTTGTCTGGACTTTTGTATCTGCTCAAATTATTTGCAGCCAGACAATTCTCTGTAGTAGAGAGAATTGGTGGATCAGCTTGGAGTATACATCTCACACAATGATCTACATCTAGGTTAATTCAGAATACAATTGTATAAATAATTATGCAAATCTTTGAATACAAGCATTTACAGAAATGAAAGATGACTTATCTGACACTAGATTATATTCTGCTTGGAGGCAATCCTGCATGATTTAGTCTTGCCAAATTCTATTTGCAGTTTAGTGATTTACTCTAGTTCCTTTTGGCTATTCCTAATTTTAAGGGAATGTGTTTGAGTTACCTATCCATCTGAGCTATGAGAGAGAAGCAGGGAAGAGAGTAAAGCAATGACGAAGTCATGCAGTAAAACCAATTTTATTTCATTGTACTTTCTTTTTTTCAAAAAAAGTGGACAGCAAAATAAATTACTTTCACTGTAGAATTACGTTTTATTAACCTGATTTGTTTTGTCTGTGTAATGTTCTTATTTCCTGTTTGCATATTTACAGCTGTTCTTTCACTTACAAAGAGAACGTTCCTTTCCTGAGCACAGAGCCAGATTTTATGCTGCTGAAATAGCCAGTGCACTGGGCTACTTACACTCCATAAATATAGTGTACAGGTAAGTTTCTGAAATGTATCCTTGTCCTGCAGAAGTTCAAAATAGGACAAATTACCAAATAAAAAACTTTGCAGGAAATAATCTTACAGGAAACCTGACCATAACAATTTCACCAAAATTTGAAGCTTTCAGCTGAGGAATAAAACCCCTTGACTCTGAAGCTCTTGTGACTGTTGTTTTGATTTACTACCTTTTCTTTTCTAATAGGGATTTAAAACCAGAAAACATTCTCCTAGATTCACTAGTAAGTATGCAAGATTATTTCTGTTTTCTGTGTTCTCTCGCAAAATTGACACTTCTGTGTATCCACATGTTGAGCATGTTCTCTTTTTAATGTATCACTCTTTTTTAAACAGGGTCATGTTGTATTGACAGACTTTGGACTTTGTAAAGAAGGGATTGCAACTTCTGATACCACTGCAACTTTCTGTGGGACCCCAGAAGTATGTTGACAACTTTCATGGGTTTTTAATCAGTAACTAATGACTGTTGACTATTATTAATATTTGTGTAACTGGAAGGTCAAATACTGTGTTTTGTACTGCTAGGAGGTTTGCATTCTTTTAACAAGCTGAAACCAAACCAAAGACAAGCTCCCTACAGATCTGTTTGTTGTTCTTCCTAACTAATCCGCAGTGTCTACTGCTTGCTACCCACATGGCTGTAACTCATCTCTTCCTTCCTCTCTTTTTCTGGCCCTTTTCAAATACTGTTTTCTCCCATGTTCCTAACTGCTGGGTAGACACAGGACAGTTAGCTTGTGTAACAGCTGCTGCAGATTTGTCAGTATGAATCTACTTACCATATCCTGCCATTGATTCTTAGTAAGTTTATAGGGAATTAATGTTTGTGACTCAAGTAAATTATTGCATATGCACGAAACTTTGAACTTGCTGACTGAGTTATTGAACTCTGTTGTCTTTTTACTGAGAAAACTACACTGGAAAACTTAGAATGGGGAATGCTTGAACATGTATGAGTGAGTTGCTGAACTGACAGGATTAGAAACTTTGGTAATTTGATAAACATACTTTAAATTACAGGAAAGCTCTTTAAAGGCAGTGAAGGATGACTGAGGTATAGTATTCAGCTGAAACATTTTATTGTTATGAAGCAACTTTTCTTGAAAGTGTTTACTGTGATGTGACTAAAACCTAGATTTTATCCGTGCTGGCCTAATGCTCTAAACTACTTCTTTACTTTTTTTTATTTCAGTATCTTGCACCAGAAGTGATTAAAAAGCAGCCCTATGACAACACAGTAGACTGGTGGTGCCTTGGTGCAGTTCTTTATGAAATGCTTTATGGGCTGGTATGTACCTGATACGTAAAGGTTGCTTTCTTCCCCTCTCCCCTTTTATTTGAGGCAACCTTTGAGTGTTGTTAAGGATGCTCACTTTTTAATAATATTGGAATGCTCCATTTAAGCAGATTAACAGATTGTCTTGTACTTGACATAGCACTTGCTTTTGTCTTTTGGATTTTACATTGCCTCTTGGTGTCTGACAGTTCATGGAAAAGCAAAATCGTAGACACCAGCAAAATCAGTAGTCATCACTTTGAGGACTGTGAGAGTGAACTGAATCAACAGTGATAATACACAATAAAAAAAAAAAACAGCTTATAAGTAAAATTTTTTCAAATATTGGAATAAATAAAATTAAAAGACTTTTTTTTTCTTAGGTGTCCCAGGTTTTCTCCTAGCTTTTGACAGCATTAGAACAAAAAAATCTTGCTATGCTTCTTCTAGTCCTATGAAATGACTCCAGTAACAGTCTGTTCTTTCAGTTTTCTTGAGTTTTGTCTCCTCCCATAGGACTTTAAATAGGGAGATGGATTTGTTTTCACATTCTCAGGTTGCTTTCAGGCAAGTTCACTGGGAGCTTTGAAGCTGGATGGCATCTATGGCTACTGATGAGTGTGAGAACATGTTAGGAGTAGAGGAGCCGGGTGGTGGGAAGTTACCAAGTGTAAAGTTCTGGCAGTGGTGGTGACTGAATTAGAAGTTAGCAGTGCATAAAAAGGAGATTTCTGCTTCACAGCTAGCAGCTTGTCTGTCTTACAGAATCCGTTACTGATCATACGTAACGTGTGAAACAGCATTGTATGTGGCTTCAAATTCACGTAGAACTTGTATTTTTTTAGCCTCCTTTTTACTGCCGTGACGTTGCTGAGATGTACGATAATATTCTTCATAAACCCCTGGTTTTGCGCCCAGGAATCAGCCTTACAGCCTGGTCTATCCTCGAAGAGCTTTTGGAGAAAGATCGGCAAAGCAGACTTGGAGCAAGGGAAGATTTTGTAAGTAGTGTCCTAATTTATCAAGTCCTATTTCATTTAAAGGGACTCACCAAATTAATGTGCACAGCACAGGATTAATAGTTGGAGATAGAAATTGCATTGCTACATCTGTCTCTGTTTTCCTCCTTTTTATTTCTTCAGTAAAGGCACCCGTGGGGTCTATTCCTGAGAGTGTCTGGACGTGAGAGAGAGGTGATCGTTGTGGGGTATTTTGAGCTTGGTTGCTGCTGTACCTGCCAGCAAAGGAATCACAGTTGCTGGTGTAGCAGTCAGTAAGGTGCACAGAAGTAGATTTCACTGTTCATGCTGAAACTGGGAGATGATCAAAAGAAAAGGCTATCATGTGGTAATATTAACTAATGACTTGGAAACCAGTCTTCAGATGAAGAAGAACACTAGTTCCATGCAAACAGCAGCTCTTTTTTTAGCCTTAAAATCATGGCAAACATTTTCCCAGTGTAGCAACAAAACCTTTGTTCACAAGACATTGATGTGAGAAAGTTACAGGTGTCTTCAGAACTGTGTGATGAGCAATGATCTAGAAGGCTGTACTCCATCCATCAGTGGTGGGATCTTTGTAGTCTTTGGTTTGCAGCCCTTATGTTAGTCTGTGGCCCTTATAACTGAGCAAGATAAAAGGATAGTAGCATTTAGCATCCAGCAGCTGTTTGCTGCTTTGTAACTGGTCAGTATCTTGGAGAGTTGTTGAAGCTGCTTCTCAGACAGTGATATGCTTTACGAAAACTAACAAAGCTTTAAGGCAGGAACAGATACTAAAAGAAAACATTCTTGCTCCGTGGTAGGCTTCAAGGTCGTTGATTTTAGGGCTTAAAAGCAGAAAGAATGATCTTAAAAGGAAAACTGTCTATAGAGGCAGTCTAACAATTTTTAATTGCTGTTTTTACCGACTACAGCTTTTATTGCAAAGTAAATTGTGAATAAACAAGCTGGTAAGGACATGCACATGAGAACTTCCCTATGTGCATGTACTATGATGCAATAGTTACTGTGATGCACAGGATAGGATTATGAAATATCTAAAATCTTTACTGTTTGCTGCAGCTTGAAATTCAAAAGCACCCGTTCTTTGAATCTCTCAGCTGGACTGATCTTCTTCAGAAGAAGATTCCGCCACCATTTAATCCTAATGTGGTAGGTGCCTGGGGGGTGGTGGAGGGTGTGGTGTTAGTGTTTGTATCTCGGATCACACATCACGGAATATTCTGGGTTGAAAGGGACCCATAAGGATCATCAAGTCCAGCTTTAGAGTGAATGCCCCATACGGGGACTGAACCCATAAACTTGGTGTTCCTAGCACCATGGTCTAACCAACTGAGCTAATCTCCCTAAGAGAGACTTTTTTTTCCCCTACTTTTTAGGTTTATCATTGAGAATGTAGGATTTGGCCAGAACTCCAACCTAAATGAAAAAAACCCAGCTTTTTAATAGCTGTTTTCAGAGGTGGAGTGGTATGCTTCCTTAAATTTCTTTTACTTAAATAGAGAAGAACAACAAAATAGATAGCCTTGAGAGTGAAATTTGGAATCTAAAGGACAAGCACAAGTTTAAAACACTGTATTAATATGATGACTGACAGATCCTTCTGTTTTCTAGGTTGGACCAGACGATATTGGGAATTTTGATGCAGTGTTCACAGAAGAAATGGTCCCATACTCAGTTTGTGTTTCTTCTGACTACAGCATTGTTAATGCCAGCGTCCTAGAGGCAGATGATGCATTTGTTGGATTTTCTTACGCACCACCTTCTGAAGATATGTTTTCCTAGGAAGTCAGAAGTGAAGAGTGGTTTGGAAGTCTTGGCTTGAAGTGAAATGTTAGGATTATGGACATATTCCAAAATAGCGTAAATAGTGCCTCGTTTTGTATGTAGGTTTGAAACCTATGAACAAACTTTCTCTGCTGTATAGGAGGAATTTGGGCATTTTGGATGGCTTTCTTTGGGGTTTGAACTGTTTGTTCCTGCTGCAGAAAATATTTTTTAAAACCTTTAAAAAGTATTCTCTACATATTTTTAAAGCAAAAACACTGACTGTTCTCCTCAGTCCCTTCAAGTTTACATTCATACCTATCTAATTTGGCTGGCACCACCAGCAGCAAATTTAGTAAATTTATAAATGCTTTTGTACTTATTTACGGTGACTTTGTGCTTGAATTGTAACTATGCAAATTGTCTTTTGTATATTCTGGTTTAAAAAAAGGTAAATGTTTTCCCTGTTTCCCATTTGGATTATGTGTTAATTTACCTGTCAGCACTTAAATGATATAAGTTAAGGACCAAGATTCTTAAAGGACTTCTGCAGAATGAAAACTTGGTCGCATAAAACTGGATTGTTGCTCTTGCACTTGCTGAAGTACCCATTGACTCAACTGGATTATCTGAGGTATGGGGGATTATTCAAAGCAAGGACAGAACAAATTAACTGGATTGATTTGATAGCATTACTTAAAATGTGTTCTACTTTTTTTTCCTCCCTGAGCTAAGTATGTCTTTATTTCAACTACATTAAAAATATTTTTGGTTAAAGCTCTGCTTCTCCAAAGATCTAATATTCAATAATCGTGGTTACTTTAAAAGTAAGTCATCTAGCTTTGACATTCTGGGGGTGGGTGGTGAGACGATCATGCCAAATATTAGGGATTTTTCTCACAGATTGGTAGTTTAAAACACGCTTATGTTTCAAATTGGTTATATTTCAGCGTTCATAGCTACTTGTCTTTGTGTTCCAGTTTGCACCATTTTTAAATCTTCACTTGATATTGGGGGAAAAATGTAAATTACACTGATAATTTTAAAAATGTGAAAAGCTATTGTATTTCTCATAACATACACATGTATGGACAAAGAGATAATTCTGAACAATTTCTGTTTAAGGAAATTTTTTTAAACAATGCAAAAATTGACTGCAGTTACAGTATATAAAAGGCATATAATGGTAGTAGTTTTATTATATATATTACTTGTAAATAACAACTTATTTTTGTCTGTTCCTGCAAAAATGTTTAGTGTTTTTTTTGTTCATAAATACATTCAGTTAAATCCCTTCATTTGAGAGAAGTCTGTTAAGATACCAGTACATCATAATGATACATAAATTGAATGAATGTTACATAAATTTCAGTACCTAAGTCACCTTGGTTTTGACAAAATAAGCAGCTAAAAGAAATACTATTTATACTGCATCAGGATCAGATAAAAATTGAGAACCTAAGGGGAAAGAGTGTATCAAATAATAATTCTTATGAAATAAATGTTGTATCAATACATTAGAAAAGTGGAAAGTAAAACAGGATTCCTTGCTTATCTCAAGGAGTATCTCCTAGAGCAAGTCTCCTGCATAGCGTTCAAGTGATGCTTAGCAGTTGCTACATGAGGTTTTGGAAGGAGCAGTTGAGTAAAAGAAGTAAGAATTTACATTGGCAGGGAAGGAAGGAAGGAACTGTATCATTTGTGGGAGCAGAATGGTGCCTTGGCACTCATTTTCCATAGTTCTTTTCTGCTAGGATTGGAAATAGCTTTGTGGCTGTGTGGCTGTTACAGGACAACCAGCAAATACGTGAATAATTTTCTTTAAAATAATTTGGAAGCAACACCCATGGTGTTTTTTGGTTTGGGTTTTTTTTGTTGTTGTCATTTGTCATTGTTGGGTTTTAGTTTTGTTTGTGGGGTTTTGTTGTTTTTGTTTTGCTTAGTTCTTTTTTATGTTTTTTTTTTTACTTGGCTTTCTGATTGACTGGAAAACAGAAATTGATGGTATGAAAGGAAGTACCCATTCTCATACCGATTTTTTAGTCTGTATGCTCCTGAAATTACTGTGAAATTATGTGGCTCCTGTAACTACCTTCTCTTTATGGCAAGGAGGTACAGTACTGAAGAGAGATGGGAAGGAGAGGGAATGCTTTAGAAATTATTGCTCTGGGAGCTAGCACCCTTTTTAATTTTTGTCTTGTATTCAAAGATGTTCATACCTAGCTGCCTGACTGCATAAGGGGTTTGGGGTGTTCTTTTTTCTTTTTTGGTCAGAATTCAAGGGTTCTTCCCTTAAAAAAAATAGTGTGGCAGTTGAAGTTATTTGTGGGAGAGCAGCTTAATAATTGCTTATTAAGCTTTTTCCTTCAGCAGACTCTGCCTTTTTGGACAAGGGTGAATGTGTTCCAATGCATCACTTGCAGTACTTAAGTTCTTTGAATTAAAAGTTAACAAACTGTACAACATCAGGCAGTAAAGCCTCACAGTATTTCTGTACTTAGTGTTCTTATTCTACATCTCCGTGCATCCCATGAGGATTGTTTCCAAAGTACGATGTGCATTTGGAGTGTTGTAGCTGCCTCAGCCGGTGCTGAGCTGAAAAGCGCCATCTGAAACACTTGCTAAACCCTAGAGAGGAGAATGGACCTGCACAGGAGCAACCTCTGCTACTCCTTTCCTGCTTTGGCTGATAAGTAATAAAGGGAGGCAAAATTTGCCTTTTTGTGACTACTGCAGAGGGTTTTGTTTTGCCTGTCTGTAGAGAAAGGGGATTGTTCCTCCCCTTCGAGAGAGGGAACCCAAGCACCCATGAGGAGCCGGCCTTTCTCCGGTGCTGTGGAGGCCGGGAACGGTGCCGCTCCTGGGGTCTCCGGGCTCTCGGCCTGGGAGGGGAACAAGAGAGACCACACGATAGACGGACTGGCTGAAATGCATGATGGCTGCAAAAATGTGAACTGAACTACGACACAAACAGAATTCAGAGGTGCTCTCCCGGGGAGGTAAGTTTGGGAGTGGCTGGCATGCCAAAGGAAAGCAGTTAAATGTGCACGGTATGTATTAGTGAGAGGAAATGGTTCTATACGTTGTCTAAAGTACTTTCTACGCTGTCGGAGCCATGTCCCGTGCCCAGTTCGCTGCCCGTGGGTGAAGGCAGCTGCGTGAGGCCGAGTCGCCAGTCCCGGTGGTGGCCGCGGGGCTGGGGCAGCTGTGTGTGTGGGGTGAGCTGGGAATTGCCTTCCCTGAGAACTTGCACTGACTACGGGCGCTGCCCCTGCGCGGCCGAGCCTTGCGGGCCGTGGCACCGTTCCCCCCGCGCCGCCGGGTGAGAGGCTGAGGGGGCGGCGCCGGGAGCCCCTTCTCGCGGCTGCCGAGAGCCCCGTCCCGGAGCTTCCGGGAGCCCCGTCCCGGAGCTTCCGAGAACCCTGTCCCGCGGCTGCCGGGAGCCCCGTCCCGGAGCTTCGGAGAGCCTTGTCCCGCGGCTGCCGCCTCGTACAGGGCCCCCTTCGCCTCCCGCGCGGGCACAAGGGAGCGGTGTCGCGGCCCCGCGGGGGTGAGGGCAGCCCGGCCTCCCCAGTGCCCACTGCTGCTGCCCCAGCAGGGCCGGGGGAGGACGGCGCAGAGGAAGCCTGGTGAATAACTTTGGTGGAGAGGTCTGTGAGGAAGGGGTGCCAATGGCAGGAGCCTGAAGCCAGGCGGAAGATGCTGGGTGTCCGTGCCGAGGCACACCAGAGTGGGGCTAGCTGGCTGTGGGGACACTGGTGAATACCATCACCGTGGTCAGGCTTTATTTTCTGAAACTTAGGTGATGGCTGCTCAGTGCACAATGAGCTGGGCCATAGCTCAGTCCTTCCTAGTCATATGTGGTGTCCTGTGTATCCGGCCCGAGTAACACAGGATCCAGGGAGATACAGTGGATCTAAGTGTGTAGAGTTCTTAAAGCCCTTCTTGCTGAAGATTTCAAAGGATGGAGTAGTAGTGTGCAGGAGTAATCCCAAAGACACCAGGGTGAAAAAAATCCCTATCATAAATTGTCTTTTAATTTGTGCCTTTAATTTATTACTTCAGGCACTAAACACATCCCAGCCCACAGAGTACAGTTCTCAGGCCACTGGGTTTACACTGCTGTCACACTGAATTTGTGCTGGAATCCAGTCACTCCTCAGATGCTGATCTGTTTGTCCTCCCCAAGTAATTTCTGTGAACTCCTACAGGGAATCTTTCATATGCTGTGAGCTTTGATTCCTCATCCGCTCAGTAATTCCATGTCCTATCATTTACCAGGTAGCTAAGTCTTATTTTGGAAGATTCGAGTGTTGTTTCATATTGGTCATCTACACAGAAGACTAAGGACATTTTGCAGAAGAAAATATGAAAGACATTAAAACAGATGCATATATACAAAATACCATATTTTGGCCTTAGTAATTCTCCTTCTAAATTCTGCAACATAGTGTTTTGTGGTACCAGACTCTACTCTTAAAAAAGAAAAATAGAAAGAGATCTGGGTAATACACAGTGAAAACCACACCAAAGAGCATGGTCAGCCTCCAAACCAAAATTATAGTTGGAAAAGCTTTGTCAATGGGAATCAGAATTGAACTTCTGTGTATCTGCATGGAAGTGCAAGATCATCACCTTAAGTGGGTGCTACAGGAGATCACAGCAGGGTAGGAAAGTCAAATTTTAGGAAAAGAGATGTTGCCCAGTTTCACACTTTTAACAGCTATAAGAGATTTCTCAAATAAGGGAGATAAAATTTTAAGTCTTACTTTTGATAGATTGATTATAAAATCTACAGGGGAGGTTAAATTAAATAGAAACTTTAATTTCATGGGTTAGGGAATTAGGAGAGTGAAATAATTCACTAAGAAAATGAAAACACTAGAGCATTCTTCAGAAATTTACTCTAGAAATAGGGTATGCTTCAGTCATTGGAAAGAACTTTGAACTGAATTTTTAAAATCCTTCAAGAATTGCCAAGTTTGTAAAAGAGACTATTTTAATTTTTTTGTGGCTTTGTTAATTTGTACCTTTATTATTACTATTATAGCATGGCCAGTGCTACCATCATTTCTTCACAGTTTATTCCTACAGTTGGATAAAGAGTGCAAAGATCTTGGAAAATGGATCCCGAAATGCAGAAAATGAAGGAAGTTGTCCTTGTCTACCTTGACAGAAGTGGTGGCCTTCAGAAATTTGTGCATGATTGCAAAAAATATAATGGTATTACTCAATACTTAGTCTGTTAAATTAATACATAATGTTACACAAATCTGTTATTTTAAGATACTTTTTGCTCCTACAGACTCAAAACAAAGTTACGCTGTTTATCGTTTCATTATTTCAATTAATCCTTCTGACATTGCTGAGTTGGATGCAACTCTTGGAAACTATATTCTTCATAATCCCCTACAAGCTGCACAAATCTTTCAGTCAGTAAGTTTATAATAGATGAGTAGACAAAAGTGCATCATCTAAATTTTAACAAGATTTTCCTTTCTAAAATGAAGATATTTTTCCATCACAGGTATGCTTCATAGCTATTAAAACATTATCATTAATTGAACAATTGCAGACAGAAGCCCAGGTGAGTCTGCACTGGTTTTCTCCATTTAGATCTTGAATCTTCTAAGTATAGTGAAATATTAACAAATATTTTTGTATTAAGTTTTCATTTTTCCTTTTGGTTGCAGTATTATTTATAATTAAAAATAGCTGGAAGACTCACCCAACCATATTGCAATTGTGAGATTAATTAATATGAAACTTAGTTACTCTTCATGTGTTTCTGAAATGTTTTAACAGTTATGCATCACATTGTGTTTGTCTATGAAAAGTAAATCAGTTTAAAATAAAAATACATTTTAATGATATTAATGCAACTGTGTTTCTTGCTAGATCAGTATATTGCTGAAACCAACACATTTGCCACCTTTACCAAGTTATGTTCTGAGTCTTTCTGCATATCCCTTTAATTACACATCTCAAAGATTTTATATGTCTGAAGGGATAGTGATTGCAATGGGAACTGTAACAAAATACACACAAGGAGCAAGATTTCTTTGTACTGAGGAAACCTGTCCATTCTCTGAAGGTAGTAAAAAAATATAAATTAATCAGTGCTATTTAAAAAGCTTTTTAATAAATTTGATAATGAGAGATTAAAGACCTAGCATAACAAAGGTATTTTCCTGTATAGCTTTATTATGCATACATTTTTGTAATGAGCACGGCAGGATTTTTGTTAATTGAAAGGATCGGACTTGCTCAGCATTATTAAATGTTTTGGAAGAATAGCTGTGCCAGCAATCCCTTTTCCTAATGCTGGAGATAGTTTATAGGAGAAAACGTATGTCACCAGTATAGCTTGAATATATATAGTATCTTAAATAACTTAATACATAAATGTCTTAATTAACAAGAAACATCTCAAAAATAAATAAGCTAAACTAGTAAAGCACCTTTTTCCTTGGAAACTGTTTTTGTGTATATAAAAACACCACAGCACAACATGCCTACGTTCAGCTTGGGAATGTGCAGTAGGAAACTGCCATCTCGTGGCCAACCACAATAAATTACATGGATAATTTTAGTGGACTATGTAAGGGTGGCTCATCTGAAGAAACACATAATAAATTTGGAATTTCGCTGTCCAGTATTTTAATAGCTTCTGTTCTTCATGGGAAATTTAAAACTAAAGCTATGCCCTCCTTTTAAATGGCTGGTAAATTATTACTTTTTTTTAGGGTTTAGGTGCATCAGAGTGCATTGTCCTGGAGCTACAGAGTCTGCTACAGTGAGGACTGATTTTGTGTGTAGCTTGTGTTCCTCACCACTGCAAGAAGACATGAAATTTAGAGTACTTGGTGGTATGATCTATGTATTCTTACTTTTGGATCTGGTAGTTTCCTACTTCTGTTACACAATAAGTAAACAAAATGTTTAAGTGGAAAAAGCCCACTTAAAATACACCAGTCATTTAAAAAAAAGTTTTCAAGAGAACTAACCTTTCTTTGCCTTTGTTTTGAAAGATAAACAAATAGTTGAAATGATTGATGCCAAAATTCTGAATGCTTTGAAAGGATATTCCAGTGATAAATCACATTTTAGGATTCAGGCATTTACAGTGTTCTTGAGAGGTAAGATGAACTTTAGAGTTTTGTCAAAAATTGTTTAGAATTCATCCATAATAATCCCTTGCAATTGTAGATCCATTTCTTTTAGGCTAAAATGGTGAAAGTCATAATTTATATTGTAGTTCTTTCTGTACTCCCCTCCTTAATTTTATAAAAAGTAGCTAGGTGACAAAGCAGTGTCCACAGGTGATTGCAGAGTGTACATTGCAAAATTCTTGTGTCGCTTTTACACCTCCATTTAATTAAAATCCCCTGGCCAGCTCAGCAGTGTCTTATTCTAAGTGTTGCTTGTTTATCCCTCCTTTCTACTTCCTTTGGTCATGTTGTTCTGTACTAAGTTCATGCATTTTTAACAGCCTTCCTCAATCTAGCTGTTTTCCATTCCATCAGGATTTTTGGCTTCTACTACTGCCTTCCACTGCAAACATTAAATGATTTCTAATGTTACTATCCAACTGAAATCACAACTCAGCAACATATTTCCATTAATTCTTAAAAAAACTCCAAACTAAGACACAAGCAACAAAAAAACCCTCTGCCATTCCAAGTCTAGGGAATTATGTGGTTCATTTCTTGAAAACTAAATAGAAAGAACTAGTAGTGCTAAAATTATATTTAAAAATTTCATAGAACAATCTATGGTCAAGATACTGTGAGTTGGGTACGTTAAATTTCCACTGGCTCCAGTGATCATCAGTGTGGTTACAGTGTTTCTCAGGCTGAGATTGAGATCTGGTTGGATCTAATTCTCATTTTCAAAAAATAAATGGGATTTTGTTTCATAAGATGCACAGAAATATAAAGATTCACAAAGCTATTTGTGTGTCTTTGAAATCTGTGTAGTTTGTAACTCCTCTTTATTGTGTTGGGTTTTTTCTCTGACATTTTATAAGACAGTGACTGATGATCGTGGTGCCACGAGTTTCAGAGTAGGAAATACACTTGCAAAAAACTGTCCATTTTCTTTTCAATGCAGGACTAAATGCATTGTCCATTTTCTTTATCATTAAGTCTATTTTCCCTCACCTGGTGTGCCTTCCTTGCCTTTTGCACCAAATAATTAAAACTGTATGTTTAATTTTGTTCTAGTCCATTATCGATCTGGCATCCAGCTGTTTTCTGCCAATGTTAAATCATAAAATCAAACCTTCAGAATGTGTAGTAGTTCTCTGACCATGCCTTTAAAACTGCTGTTACACCCTAACATATCTGTAGCTTTGCCCCCCACACTTATTTTTTTATTATTTTCAGATGAACTGGCCAATAAAATGACAATAGGGAACCACTACAGAATTATAGGAATTCCAGCTTGTGTACAAAATGGCCTACAAGCTACTGCATGTATAGAAGTCAATAGTGTACAGCTCTATAAACCAAATGGTAAGAAAGTTCCATTAAAATGGGCTTAAAAAAGAAGTTGGAAAACCTCCTAGAAAAAAAATCTTGAGAATTGGTATAGTTTTTTGTTATCTAGAGGTCCAGGTTACAAAACCCACTCAGGGACTTTCCTCTTACAGTCTGAAATGTGTACTTGCTGTTATTTGAGTAGATCTGCTTTTGCCCACTTTCCATGTATTGGGAAACTCCCTAATTATTTACTGTAGTTCATCAACTTCCCTTTCCATCTTTTCCTGTACATTGGAAAGTACTTCGAATTCATATAAAATGGACCTGGTATTTCAGTTTGTTCTTCCTTTCTTATTCCATCAGTTCTAGCAGACCACGTCTGCTACCTTTTTAGCAGTAAAATTACCAGTGTCAGATGCTTACATTCTGAATTTGTGCTTAATATAGAGATATGCTGTTCTTGCTAAGTTTTGTATCAAGACTCCAATGGTAATTTGTTCTAACACACCTGCATAGGTCTCTTTTATGTGTTTGTTCACCTGTACTTTGTTTCCATTAGGTCCTTCTTTTGTCAGTGACAATTTCAAGTATCTGCTCTCACTGACTTCAAGTTCATGCTGGAGGTTTACTGCTGTCCTGGCCAACATCTTTGCTTCTCAGGTTGTTCCACCAGGCACTTACAATACTCTCAAACTTGCAATATTGCTGAGTCTAGTACAGACAAGTGAAAAAGAAAATGCAGATTATCTGGATCTCTTGATTGTAACAAGTGACACACTAGTAATTGACAGGTAAAGAGATTCTTTATTTTTTTCACATAAATTAGAATTTAAAATTTAGTATCTTTAAAGATACTAGGATCGGTCTTACATGAAAAGCTGGAGACTTTGTTTTAAAAGAATATACAAGGTTCCAACTTAGTTAAATACTCGGTCTTTATCCCTGGGACATTTTTGGTTTTTTTTTCAAGTGATAAATCTAGATAAGAACTTCATTAATTACAAAACCTCCTAAAACTCTCGTAAGATTACAGTAAGAATTTAACACCAGCACTGTTTTGCAGAGCTCAGACAAAACATTCTTCTAAAATCAAAACTGAAGACTGTCCCAGAAGCTGGTAATGACAAAAAAAAAAAGGGCTCAACTTTTCAAACCTTGTTTGAATTTAAGCCTTCTCATCACTGATTCCCAGCTATCAGCCTTTTTAATAAATAATTAGTGTATAAATAGATACTTATGTTTTTATCACTCTTTTTCATAAAAAACACACGAATAAGGTATGAAAATTCACATACATCTCTACATATAGATTATAAATCTGGTTGTTGTTGCCTTTAAATGTTTTTTCACTATGCATTTTATGAATTTACCTATTCGTGCAACTATGAACTGTTAACACAATTTTACATACACTGCAGAAAAGTACAATATGCTCAGCTTTACAGTTACATTAATTTAAACAAAATTATTTTCTCCTTCCATAACTTAAAAAAGATCTCTGGAAGGGGAATGAATTTTATTGTCATTTGGACGTTCTTCAACAAATTCACTAATACTTTTTGTTGGGAAAAAAAAACCCCAAACTTTAACCATTTCAAAATTTAGCTGTAGAAATTAGTTCAAATTTTAAAAAATGTCATCTGCAAGATTTCTTTTTTCCCAGGTTAACACTAAGATTTCTTAAGAGAAACAGGAGTTCAGTGTTTTAAGAATCAAAACATCTGGTTAATATTAAAACAGTTGCACACTCTAAATCATGATCAGTATTGTAACTGGTACTGTCTTGCATATGCAGTATTTACTGTCAGCAGCCTGTCGAAGTAGGCATTTCCTACATATTTCCATTGGTGCAATTCCCTATTCACCAATTCTTTCTAATTTTGCTTAATAATTTTCTCCCAGGTTGCAATAGTAGGACAAACCAGGCTCTGACATCTTAAAATCATTAAAAGCCTTTGATTGTGGAACCAGACAGACAATTTGCAAACTCTCTGTGCCAAAGAACATAGTACAGGTGATGAAAAAGATATTCTATACCTCCTTTCTCCAAAAAAATTGGAGGGAAGTGTGTAACTCAGGAAGGCAGAGTTTACAAGTTCCAGCCTTTTCATTTTTCCCAGATGGCCAGAATTATTAATCCTCTAAACTTTTAAATCACTGGAAAAGTTTCTCTCGGCTAGAAAGGGGAGTTAACAATGTGGAGTTAAATTACAAGACTTCTTTGATTTCCCAGGAATTATTTCTGCAACCCATGATTTGCCTAATATTTAATCCGTAAGAAATACTATCTCAATGACAGCTGTTGCAGAGTAGGCTTGAACCTCTACTTTTGTATTCAAAGTTAAATATTTCGTTTTGATGCTGGTTTCACGTTAAGGGGTTTTTGTTGTTGTTGCTTCTGAGTCTTAATACTTAGTAAGTTATTTTTTTTAAGTGAGTAATTTAACAATTTATGACTGACAGAATTATTTAATCCTCCAGGCTTCTGAATTACAGCTTATGTCTTCTGCCTCGTGGCATACGACACCCACCTTCTAGTGAAATTTTTCCTTCTGTGTCCAAAGATAAACACGGAACTGGAAGTGCCATTATTCAAGCCTGCAGTGCTGTGCTGGCCAAGGGTGGCATCTGTTACATAGGAGACTTAAGTTCATATAAAAAGGATAAACTTGAAGTTCTACAGTCTGGTAATCTCCCACCTCCTAACAAATGAGGGGACAGAACTAAACAAATATGAAAATTCAGGGCTGTGGCCCTCAAATGCTGCAAAAATCTGTATGCTGTTTTTAATGGATCTGTGTAAGACACGAGGACAAAAAAGCCACAGTCCTGTAAACTTAAATCTGCTACACTACAGACATCCATTAGTCATAACAATTCAGCAAAATCATAATCATGACTGATTTCAGATGTGTGTGGGACTAGAATTGTAGCTAAGCAAAATCAGTCACGTAACTGATGAATTTTGTTTTATCCTAGTGCTAGAGAGCAGAACAACAACAGTATTTATTCCTGGGAAGAAGTATGGAGAAGAGGCTGACCAACAAGTTACTATTTCAGTTCAGACCAACTTTTGGTCCTTTGTAGATGTTGACTCTTCCTCAAAGAAACATATACAAAAGGAGAACTTTCTAATTGGACAGATGGTAAAGCACATGCATAACAATACAACTTGTTAGTACTTCCCAGAAAGTCACAACTGAAGTAAATTTAAATCAAGTATCTTCTAAAATGAGATTGCTTTCCCAAAAAAGTAGGTGTCATAGAAACAAAATTTTACACAGTATTACAGGTAATTCATTAGACAATCTTGCAGTATAGTGGATATAGGATATTTCAGATAGAAAACAATATGATGCTTCTACAAGTCAAAAGTCCAAAATAAAGTAGATGTTTTCTTTCTATGGGTCTTTTCTTTAGGATGTGAGTTTGATTCCAGTTAACCTTGTAGATGGTTTTGGGCTCTTGATCTACAATGAGTTTCCCTCCTGTCGCATGTCTTCTCCTGTTGTACATCATATCTTGAAAAAAGCCATTAACCCTGAAGCCATGCTGTACAAAGTCTCACAGCAGTTCAGAACACACGATTACGAGGAGGTAACAGATTATACATAGTAATTTAGAAATGCATTATATTTGTGAATATCATACTGGGTTTGGCATCAAAAGGTTCTCTCTGCCCCGTCTACTTGCTTTTAATACTCACTTTCTGCCCTTTCCCCCACCATATTTCCACTACCACTTACACAATCATTGACAAAAGCAGCTTCAGTTCTTGAAAAGGGTCAGTATAATAAAGACAGTTTGAGCGTGTTTCTGGAAAACATACTAAGTTAACATTCATATGAGAACAGATCTCCAGTATCTATTTTTGACCAAAAACTTTACAATCAGTAGTAGAAATTAAAATTCCATTCAAATTAAATTGTCAATATCTGTAGCGTGACTAACACATGATTCCCCCCCTAGAAGTGTTCAAGGCCAGGTTCGATGGGGCTCTGAGCAACCTGGTCTAGTGGAAAGTGTCCCTGCCCATAGCAGGGTAGCTGGAACTGGATAATCTTTAAGGTCCCTTCCAACCCAAACCATTCTGTAATTCTGTTTACTATCCAAGTTCTGTCCTTATTATTATCCTTCATATTTTCCTTATTCAGCATAGCCAAATGGTGACAGCTGTCTTTACTATTAAAACTATTGGTAGAATATAGTGTCCAGCCTGTCTTACTATGCCACTGGTATATTAAAAGGCATGAAAAAAGGTCAATTCTGTATTTTCCAGTTAAATATTTAAAACATCTGCCCTCTCTCTAGTTTATTTTGTTTGCTAGGAATCTTCATGTTGAACTGAGTTCAGAAGCAGAAAGTCTCATTCAGGGCTATTATCTTGCAAGTCGCAGGGTGAGAAGAGATTCCATTCATGGATCAACATTATCAGCATCTGCACTAAAAATTCTGTATGTCCTACTTTTCATTTTCAAAGAGAAATTGTGATAATCTGCTCAGGAGCTTGTTTAATAAAAATCTAGATAAGACTCATGTTTCGAAAAGTTCAAGCATAAATAATCTTATTTACCATTTATGAATGCCATTTATTTAATATATTGACACTGCTAAAAGAAACCCAAGTTCAAACAATTTTGCCAGGCAAAAAAAAACCCCCAACAGCTATTTACAAAACACATATCATTATTAAAGCTACCTAGAAAAACAAAATGGGATTTAAATATGCACAGCTTTATCATAGGAGCAAAAAAGTATTAATGGATAATATGCCAAGTTCCACTTCTTAGCACAAAAAGTGAATGCATAATATGTATTTTGTCTGTGATAAGTGTAACTGCACAGCTGAAATACGAAAAAAACCACCCTGGCATTAACTTTTAATTTACACAAGTGCTTGGCCCAGGGCAATACACACTGCATTCATTCCTGCAGTACTTTTTATTTCTGACATGCTTATATTGATCTCTTAGGATTTCACTGTCTAAGGCTCATGCCAAGCTCAGTTTAAGACAGACAGTACTTGAGGAAGATGCAGTGATTGCCGTCTTGTTGCTTGAGTCATCGCTGACCCTAAAACATGGTAAATAATGCACAACAGTTCCTTAGTCTTGGGTGTGTCATTGTCACATTTTGTCAGTCTGAAAAAATTCTATATCCATTGATTGCAGTAAGAGTTAATTTCAAATCAAAATCCAGAACTTCCACTGCTGAAGACTGGTATTGGAGAAGTCTGTCACTTTGACTTCTCTTCTGAGTCTCAGTGCTGTATGTAATGTGGCCACAGGTTAAACTATCCTTCAGGCTGGCTTATTTGAGGCATTGCTCCTCTTAACACTGGCTCAGGTTAAACTACAGCCAGATTTCCCTCCCTGGGGAAACCAAAAACAAGGGTTGGAGTATTTTTTTGTTTACTGAGCATCAGTCATATTTGTTCACACACATATTTGGAAGCGAGGTAAAAATTATAATCTAGGATTGCATTACTAAGTAATTTGCATCACAGTTGTTTTTTCCCCTCAACATACTGGCAAATATCAAGTCTCTCAGCTTAAGATTTAATTTCTTCCTTTGCCTAGGCACATCTGCATTGTGTGTAGCACCAAATCCTGTATTTCCATTCGACCTCAGTGATGAAAACTCCCTGCAACAGAGAGATATTTACCTCATGCAGTGTCACCATCAACTGCTGAAGTTTATTGCTGCCTATAGCCCAGGAATTCACATTAACACTAATGAAGAGTAAAAACTCCACTCCAAGTAAAGCCTCAGGCTTTGGCTTTTTGGGAGGCTACAGTTAGAAATACAAAATTATTAAAAACTTAGTAGAAGACAGTTCAGTGTTTTTTGACCAAGGAATAAAGCATAGCTGACAGCACTTGAATTACAAGTTTTGTGAGTTACTGGAAGGCAGGAGGGATGTCTTCATTCTGGAAAGCCATGGCTTCAGACTACAGTCCTAACCAGAACTTCTCTTCCTGGCTACCACTCTCCATTCACAGCTAAATGAGGAATAATTTAGGATTCAGGATTTTTAATAAGACTACAACTGAAAATTAAGCTACCAGTTCAGAATCTAATGTTTCATTTCAGCTACCTGAAGTCTGCAGTTTTTCTTGTTGCTTCTTTTCAAATGTATCACCCAAAGGGTTAAGGAGTTTTAAGAACATTAAAACTCTTCTTTTCCTAGTTTAAGTCAACAGTCTTTAATTACTCATGGTGTATAATTTTGAAATGTATAAAAGTATTATCATACTGCTTTCATGTTCTGTGTCCTTTTTTACATTACAGCAACATGAAATTAGACAAGGCTCCCAGATGCTCCTGCAACCAAAACCCAAACAAAACAAAAAAGCCTGCAAAACAAACCACGAAAGTAACCCAACAACCCTTTTTCCCCTCCAGCCTCAAAAAAACCCCAAAACCCAGTGTTCCCACATTATTTTGTATGGAGTGCAGGGAATAGTAGAGTGCTACAGGTAAGTGAAAAAATAGTATTAGACAACCTGGTAGGCAGGTAGCTCAATGAATTCAACTCTACCTCACTGTAAAAACAAGTGTGAAGAATGTGTGGTAGGAGCTGAGGTGTTTGGAGCACGTTATGCTTCATAAAGCTATGGGCTTTCCTGTATTTCATCTTCTTGTAAGGATATAGCACTAGACTCAATCCTCAGAAAGTCTTACATCCAAGAGATACATGTTAAACAAAAAAGCAGCAGTAAAATTGTACAGACTTCCTGTCAAATCTGGACAAGCTGAATAGTTAAGGCTCGTGTTCCTCCTACCCAGGATGCCATCCAGCAGGACCACAGTGCTACTGCTCCCATAGCCTCAACAAAAAAACAAGTCACTGAAAACAGAAATCCAAGATTTTTATTCATACCCACTACTCACACTGTAAACACTCATTTAGACAACACAAGTTTTCCCACATTTTCACCTTTGCTTTCTTCACTTTTGATCCATTTATTTGATAGACTCAAATCTTCATACTAAGTTCTAAGAGTGCCCATAAGGCCACTTCTCTTTCTAGAGTGACACTCTACCCTGAACTTCATTCCAGGATTATTCATTTTCAGTGAACAGCTACTCCCCTGCCATACCATGGAACAAAGCAGTATTTCTGAAGAGCAGGAAGAGCAATGGAAGCATTTCCAAGTGCATTAGAACTCCACATTCCAGGCTGCTGTTTTCAAGCTAAGAACAGAAACAACAGTAAGTTAGTTTCCTATACCCTTAATCAATCTTATACAAAGGTATTACCCTCACTGGCATTTCAGATCTCATGATACACATCAAAAAACACTCAGATGGGTAAACGGCAGAAGTCTCATCATTATGCCAGCAAAATTACTCTTTAAGAGTAGACAGAAATAGAATTCCTTTATAAATCACTGTTTTTGAGATGCAATATTAAGGGATTTTCTGCAAAAAGAGCACAACTTCTTATCCTTGCCTTTCCCCAGTTTCTTCCATGATCTCTTGCCAATTTTAAGACTTGTAGCAGTCCCACAAGGAAAGGACAGTTGCCACCATGCTCAGTATAGGTTTTCCCTGGATGGCAGTACAGCCTGCAGGAGCCTCAGTACTGTGACTGTAAAAAATCAACTGACCTCCTTAAACACCTGCACTTCTAGAAGTGGGTGGACTCTCCTGCTGGCTCTGTGTGCACACACAAGGCTGGAAGACAGTGGAGGCGGTCATCTGATGTCACAGAACCTTGAAAAGAATAAACAAAATCAGAAATGACAGGAGCAAATCAAACAGGAAAAACCGTACTGATTAGCTGGCACATCAGATATACCACACTGCTCATCACAACATTCAGTTGGGTAAACGGCAAAGGGTCATCATCACTACGCCAGCAGGTTCCTGCCTATGTAAGGCTGCTTTTTCCAGGTACTAAATACAAGGGAATTGGTTAAGTTTGTCTCAAGAGTTGTACTTCTGTAAGCTGAAGCAGAGGCTTCATTTTAACTGTTAAGCACAGAACAGATTGAGTATAGCCAAGACCAAGAGAAGAACAGCTGTTTGGGTGCAAAAATGCAGGTCCCTCTCTTCCATTCAAACCCCAGATGCCAAGTATCTTTCTAGAGGTAAAGCTCACTACCACAGTCACCTTTCCCTTTGGAATATATTCCAAGACTGACACAGGTTAGGTGCCAGCATGGATTGTGATCTGAAGACACTGTTGTTCCCTTAGTTCTCTCCCTTTCACCTAACATCCACGAATTCTTCAAATCAGAAATCACATCTGTATCAATTTGTATCAATCTGATACAAATCTCTCCCTTCTGACTCCTTTGGGATTCTTGGATTGCACCTACTTTGTTCTGGGGAGCAAACGTTGGGAGATTTTATAGCTGCCATGATACCTTTTGTTAGAAGTTCAATCTCTTAACCCTACATACAATCATATTCCTCCTTTCTTCATCTGTAAGGGAATTTGCAAGCCATTAAACAGCTTCAGAACTCTTGATCTGGATTTCACAGGGCTTCCCTCAACATCTTTAAGTACATTAAGAAATATTTACTTCTCTAGCTCCAGAATTCACGTGGCATCTTTCTGTTTGCAAGGCACGGCAGAGTCCAGACCGAGGATTCCAAAAGCCAGTAACAAACTCATCTTGAGCTTCACTTTCTGCCTAAAACAATGAAAAGAAGATGTCTGATTCAGAGAGCTCTACTGCTGAGCCAGCAGCAGAAAGCATTAGCATTTGTTTGGGGACAGTAAGCCAGTCCAAGAAACACCAGCCTCATGCTCTCTTTGTAATTACCTAGGATAGAGCATCAGCTGAGATCAAGGTTAAGCAGAGGCATGACCATTTTCCTAAAGCAGGTTCCAGTGTGAGGAATGAGTGATTGCAGGACGAGTACAGTGCTCCTAATGACCAGCCAGGCTGGGGAGAGGAGCACCCTGCCAGGGTACAGCCTTTAACCCCAGTCCACGTGCGACACTCTGGGGAACACACTCATGTTTTACCACCAGTTGAACTGAGGTCAGCACTTACACTGCAGTCCTGGCAGGAGAGCATTACCCCAGAGGCTGCAGATACCCCTTGGGCCCTGTCCCTGCCAGACCCCACCAGTTTGGATCTGTGCCTACAATCCAGAAAAGGGCACAGTCTGGGTCACCACACAGCCCTTGCCCAATTCCCTAAAGGAAAAAGTAGGTAATTTATCTTTTGAATTATGACAGGCATTTGCTGATGAAAACGATCTGTCAGCAAAACCAAGTATCTTTGAATGTCCAATCTGTCATTCGTTTTACGACTTGATGAGGCAAGAGATAGCTCGAAGTAACCACCACGTGGCACACACTAATTAGGTCCATCTCGGTCCCCCATGGCACCCACTCTCCTGGGAAGCCCGTGTGGCTGGAGTGTCAGCCTGAACCGCGCCACCCCAGCACCCAGGGGAAACACGCACAGTTACAAATGCGTGACAATCACTCCTCTGTCACGTGAAGGCTTGGGATGTTTAGAAAAGCGCCAGCAAACCATCCCTGCAATTCCTGAGATTACAGCCACTGCTTTGAACTGTTATGTCGGGATTTCTCACATTAACCACCTGGGAGCATTTCTAATTCCGCTGAGAAGGCCAGAAATCACTCTACTGTTCAGACGAGCATGTGCCTGGACTGCCGAGCCAGGACCTGCTCCGAGGAGCACGGCGGAGGGCGGGCGGTTCTGACGGAATCAACACGGACCGCTGCGGGTCCACACGGCGGGATCACGGAACCACAGAACGCTAAGGGTCTGGAACGGACCTTAGTGATCATCCAGTCCCCTTTCCTGCCACGGCAGGGACACCGCCCACTACACCAGGCTGCTCAAGGCCTTACCCAGCCTGGCTTTACACACCACCATGGGCTGGGGCACTCACAACCTCCCTGTTCCAAAGGCCGCACCATCCCCACAGTAAAGAATTTCCTTCCAGCAGCTAACCTAAACTTCCCCTTTTCCAGTGTGTACCGATCAGATTCGGCGGCCGCTGCTGGCGCGCCCGAGGCCGGGGCACGGCAGAACCGCTCCCGAGGCACGGAGCGGCACGGGCAGGCCCCGCGCCCGGGCATTCCCACCGCCCAGGCACCGCCCGGGGCGCCCCCGCCACCCCTGCATCCGCCGCCGAAAGGGGCCCCCGCGAACGCGGGCCGGGCCCCGCCACATCCATGCATGCACCCACCGAGGCACGCACCCCGACTGCAGGCGGGCAGGCGCGCTCGCTCCGCTTTGGTCCCGCTCGGAAAGGGCGGTTCCCGGCCGGGACCCCGCTAAATACGCGGAGCGGCGGGCGCGGCGGGGCGGGCGCGGCGGCTTCCGGCTGCGCGCGCACAGGGACACGGGGACAGCGGCGGGGGACGGGCTCGGCGTGTCCCGGGAAAGCCGCGCGGGGCCGCGGGCGCTGTTGGGATTACAGCCGCGAGCAGCGCGGAGAGCGGCTCCCTGCGCCGCAGCGTCTGCGCAGGCTGCGCCTGTGCCGTGGCCGCGGGAAGCTCACCTGTCCCATCCCTCCGAGGGAAAAACTGTGATGACAGTGACCGAGGTTTGCCGAGATCTTTTAGGTTCCTCCATGAAAAATGCCACCTTTTGATAGCAGTGTACGAACATTGAACAGCTTTATTCCTAAGCACGTGCATATTCCTAGTGCTAAATGCCAAACTCTTGCGTTTCAATACACGAGGATATGAACTCTCCTAGAAAATGTAGCACTGGAATCCAACATCAGGTTTGAAGCAAACAGATTCGGAGGATCTGTTGTTAGCCTGCTGTGTAAATTCCTAGAAGATAAAAGCTCTTGGCCTGGTCGAAGGGAGTGTGTTGCCTAACCTGGTGTCTTGGTTCTGGAAGGAAAGGCATAATTCTGATGCAGAATAATCTGTCTCAAGGGGGAAAAAAATCCGAACTCATAAATATGGGGAACTCAGCTGAAAAACTGCTGTTGTAATTCTGCATTTTCTTACTGGCCTTTAATAATTCCATAAAATGCTGAAAAGAACTTAGGGATGTGGCTACAGTAAGTAGCTACAGTGCTTGCTGCTCAAATTCTCTGGCTGCCTGCAGAGCATTGTAAATATTTAATTGTAAATACTGTAGGGGTGGTGGAGAGCTCCAGATTTCACCATACTTTTTTTAACAAAAGTTTTTCTTGCTAGTATTTTTGTTTTCCTTTTTTCCTAAATGTCATTTTAAAATTTAAAGTCTTCAGAAAGGAGACAACATCTATAAATTCAGAATATTATCATGTACGATAAGAAACTGATACAGGTCTTGCAGCTCCATGATAAAGAGTCTGAGATGTATTCTCTGTGCCATTCATTCATAACTTTCCATGGTTTTAACCCTTATTGCTAAAACATTTTTCATGCTTACAGAATCAACTAGGTTGGAAAAGACTACTGATCACCTTTGACTGACCACCACCTTGTAAATTAGACCATGGCACTAAGTGGCACATCCTGACTTTTCCTGAACACCTCCGGGAATGGTGACTCGACCACCTGCAACTCCACCACCTCCCTGGGCAGCCCGTTCCAATGCTTAACAGCCCTTTCTGTGAAGAAATTCTTCCTGATGTCCAACTGAACCTCTGCTTCTTGGATAAGCAGTCAGAATCTTCCAATGACATTTAAAGGAATAAGCCCTTAAAAACACTGAGGAATTTTTTCCCCCTTTCTTGAATACTGTCTCTTCCAGGTATATTATCTTGTTAAAAGCTCAGAATGCTGCAGGGGCAGTTGAGAGCTCTAGATTTTACCATACTATTTTTATGAAAGTTGTTCTGGCTAATATTTTTGTTTTCCGAAACATCGTTTTTAGTTTTAAATCATGAAGCCTTCAGAAAGAAGACAGCGTCTATAAATGTAGAATATTATAGTGTACAATGAGAAACTGATAACAGATTTTGCAACTCAAAGTATATAATATTCACTGAATAATATTTAATAAAACATTTACCTCAGCAATAACAAACCATATGAGAAGTACAGTGTTTTACAGGAGAGATACAACAGATGACATTTGTGCATTTAGTTTCAACTTTTCTTGCCTAAATATAGATGTTTAAGTGAACAAGTATGCTACAAACAAGCCAACACTTTGGGTTCATCTGCTCCAACGTGTGAACCCCTTCGATGAAATGAGCTGTGGCATGGTGAGCAGACACGTGGTTGTGCTGGGGTGGCAAACACTGGCTGAGCCCTGTAACATGCAGCACAGTCCCGTGGGTGGATACGAGCAGTGCCCAGCGCGCAGCGCTCTGTGCAGGAGGGACAGGAATCTCAGCACGTTTTTGCTCCATGAACATGCATCCACGTTCCCAGCAATAGCTACAAACATGTAGGACAATCCGATGGGTGAAGCCCTGACCTGACAGCTGCGGTCAGGGGATTTCTGCCATCGGCTTTAAGCAGTGGAGAAAGTCTATGTGGGATTACAGTTCCTATTTTTAGCCTTGCCCTTCTCTTTTCACCAAAGCCTGTTTTGCCCTGTACTTGGCCAGTACCACATCACTCCTCCTCTCTTTCTCATAGCACTTGTCCCAGAGAGGACAAGGATACTTACTCTGCTGTCAGCTCTTTGCTGCTGCTGCTCGTGTTGGTGCTGGCTGCAGTCACCACCTCCCACTGCCTCCATTCAGATCCCAGAAATAATAGAAACCAATGATGCGTCACACTAACTTAATGAGGTATTAATTACATTTAAGAATCGATTCCTTCTCCTCTACAAACAGCATTCAGGAATTATAGTTTGTCTGTAGATACTATTTTTTAACTTAAATATATATATATATATAAGGTGTAATAAATAGCGATTTTTTTAAAAGCAAGAAGGGAGGTTAGATCTGTGAAGATGTTGATGTTTCCCCGTGGTTTGCGCTGTCTCCTTGTGCCGAGTGAGTCAGAAACTGTCCTGTGGCTCCAATGTACAACCTGGAACGCATGGGCCACTTCTGCAAGAGAGGAGACAAGCACAGCACTGAGACACCCGGGATCTTTGCACTCTGACTGCAGTTCTCAGCAAAGCTTTAGGTGTTGATGGAATCACAGTACGAGAAAATAGGAAACTGTGGCTATTACCAAACAGTTCCTGTTTTGTCATTTGCTGGAAAATGTTTGGAGCTTGATGAGGGAGCCTCAGCCTGGCTATTTGGTTTGGTAATTAATTGTGAGGCACAGCTTCCAACCCTGCTGTGCCCCAGCAGACAGGAGCAGGCTGTGCTGCCAGTCACTCTAGCTTGGTTTGTGTCATAGATGTTCTCTTAGTAGAATAAAACAAAGCATTCCTTCTCAAGGCACCAGGGATGCTACAGGGATACACCTGCACCTGCAGGGATTGCAGCCCCATCCCTGCTGGCTGGGCTGCACAACCCTGACTGCAGCACAGGGGCTGCTGCTGAAGGCTGTAGGTCTAAGGGAATTTAATGTAATTGCACCTTGGCAGTCTTCAGCACTCACAGCTTCTTGTTCTTGTCAGCTCCAGCTATTTCAGATGAGACAATTCATCTTTACACTCACTGATTTTTGGAATCATCAGTTACTCTGGTGTTAAATATTTATTCTGATAGCTCGGGTTTCTTAACCTCAGCAGGTTACTGACTGCAAGCAGCCCTGTGGTGCGGGTGGCCACAGACGGGCACCCAGAACTTGGGAGAGAGCATCCAACTCCATTTGCTGTGCCAAGTTCAGTATTAGGTGGATGTTTGACAGACAACTTGTCATACACATTGGATGCAAAAACACCTGAAATGCAGCCAGCATGCTGTTCCAAAAGAGTGCATTTTTTTAAAGACTCTCTTGGAAACAGATTGGCACCTTTCCTGTGGGTAAGGGGCACTTAATAATACTGCAGATAAATCTCAGCTCTTCTGTTCAAAGACCTAAAGCAGCAGCATATTCTCACTTGGAATGGACGATCTTATTCAGTAATTTAAATTCAAGTGTGATGTTACGAGTTTGTTACCAATAAACCATCCATAAGTTTAAAGTCATTAACCGTATTTTTCATTCAGTGTACACACAACTGTACTTAAATATTTAACTTTCCTCACTATTTGCATTTACTGTGCTTAATCTATCAGTTTAGTTAAAGTCTTTCTCTCTAAAGGTTGTCTGAAATACTGCGTTTTGGGGTTTTTGAAGCACCTATTAGGATTTGACTGTGACACTTTCATCAAATATATTCATGAGGAATAATTGCTTAAGTGAATCCAGGCTGCTCTATTCCAGTAGCCTGGGAAATGGGCATCTGGATCATTTAACTGCTGTAATAACTATTCAAGAGTATTTTTCTGCCAGTAGTAGTTGGCAGCTGATAAAAAGTACCATAAGAGACCTGTGTCCTTTCACTCTGACTGAGGTAACTAACAGAAGCTATTTTGAACTTATTTTGAAATACATCACAGTATTTTTTTTACTTAAATTATAGCCATCTTCTAATTGATACAGAGGTTTTGCTTTCTTTATGAGTCTGCTAATCATTTAAATGGCCTCAGAAGCCTATGTTCACATCATGCTGTAAAATACTGCAACCAACATCGTGAACAAGGAACTCCTTGTGAATTAGGCACTTTTTAGAAATTAGAGATTACTTCACAAATTAATCTTAATTAAATCATTCTGAATTCAGACTCTTAAAATAAAAAAAAAAAAAGAAAAGAAAACACCCCAGGGTTCTAACTCACTCCCTGCCAGCAGAGCCAAAGAAAATACCCCACAGTGTCTGAGCCCCATCAGTCAGTGAGCACTGCGTTTGGAAAGAGTTTCCAGCCCGGTCCTCTCCAAGAGCAGTTGCCCCTTCTCATCCCCTCTGCATCTCAGTGATTTTTTTTGACAAAGGAAGGAGCATGTACCAACTAGAGAAGTGCTTCAGAAAAGCACCTTCATAGAAGTAATTAACACATGGCTGGTAATTAACGCCGCTGTCCGCACTGGGCTGCCTCGGCAGCTGAACCAAAGCAGGCCCAGCCGTGGCTGGATCACTGCTGTGGGACAGTGTCACCTCACCACAGACCCCTCACAGCGCGATCTGATGGCCTGTGGGGGTCACCAGGTTTTCCACACAGGGACCAAGAAGATGCAAGTACTCCTCTGGTGTTGACCTTCACTTCCAAAAACCAGGTCCCACCAGGTTTGGACCTACACTAGATTTGATATTTTGGTGCAAAGAGCCTGAAGCTGGAGGAACAAAGCTCCAAGATATTTCCATCAGACCCCTAACGCCTAGGCACAATGGTTAGTCCAGGCAGGATTTCCATGTATTACCTCTAGGCAAGGCACAGCAACTTGAAATCTTTCGTTTCATCTGCGTATCTAAGGCCAGTGAACTCACTCTCTGACAGGAGGTGGTAGCCGCTCCTCAGTTCCCCTACCTTGACAGGGTGGAGGTATCCATCCCCGCGGAGCGTGCCCAAGCCCTCTCCCGGTGACTCCTCCTCATCCTGCAGGCTGCGGGTGAGGTGTGCGATGTAGGTGGTGGCCAGGAGGAGCACGTCCAGCTTGGAGAGCTTGGTGTCGGGCGGCACCGAGGGGAGAGTCTTCTGCAGCTCGAGGAAGGCGTGGCGCAGGGTCTGCACCCGGCTGCGCTCCCGGGCGGCGTTGGCGGCGGCGGGGCGGCCCGGAGCGGCCCCAGCCCGCGGCCCGGCCGCCGAGGGCAGGCAGGGGTTGCTGCCGGCTGAGGAAGGCAACAGGGAATCGGGCTCTGCGCCCGGGCTGGAGATCTCCTCGCTGCTCTCTGCTAAGGGTCCACAGTCCATCGGTGACTTTCCCGGCAGGGAGGGTCCTGCAAGCAACAAGAGCATCTCTAAAGGAAGATGCTGCGCTGAGCTGGGGCCAGCACGTTCTGAAAACAAGGATGGTCAGAAACGCAGGCACTGCCTGTGCTAGGAAAAGCCGGGACACAGCTCTGTGAGCCACTTTCCCATTCACTGCTTACAAATTCAGCATCACACACGGGTACAGAACAGAACTTAAAATCTTCAAAACTATAAGTATTTAATTTTTTGACAGTATTACACAGAGCGAATTTTTTGAGTCACTCATAGCTCAGAGACGACTTCCGAGAAAACCCAACAGGCACCGCCCAGAGGCACTGCCACAGTGGTTTCCATTTGCAACCAACTAAAAATTAGGCTAAATGCAATTTTTAAAACATATTCTCTATATGATTTGGTATGTGGAACTGTTAGTGTTTTTCATATTTTAGCTACAATCATTTTATCAACAGTCTTATAGGTGATCGGTGCTCCATGGACTACAGAAAGAAAAATATCATTTTCAAATGCATCAGTAAGTGAAGCCACAGAGCATGGACTCCGTTTTTAAAGGGCAAAATTTGGCCCATAATTTTAAAGGATCAGGAACTGACTTCTCTTGTCCTCCCACCCCTAATGTTACTAAAAAAAATTGCACGCTAAACCTTTCTCATCTACATCTTCACACTTCAAAAGAATTTTGTAAGATGTATTTTTGCCATTGGGGGGGGCAAAGGAACCTTATGAAAACATCAAAAAAGTTCTTTTGAGGAAAGCTGAAAGCAGTGACCACAAGGTCTTTTCCCAGATTACAGAAAAGCCAGTCAGTCAGCCCTGCCTGTGATACAACTCACAGTCCTTTAATTCATTCAGTTCCACAGAAAAATGCAATTCGATCAATATTACCTAAAGTGCAGCACTTCTTAGCTGGAATAATACCTGATCCTGTTGTTCTCAGCCAAACAGCCCTCCTGGGTGTCCCAGATCCCAGCTTTCACGTGTTAGGAGTGTCTGTTCCTGTGACAGCCTGGCTAGACAAGGGCAGGAACAAGTTATTAAACATTTTAATTTCATTGAAATACTGCATAATTAAAATTTTAAATAACATTGATACACATAAATTATGCAATGTCTACATTTGCAAGAATTAGCTCTCGATTTTGCATAGCATTTCAAGCACACACTGAAGTCAAAGATTTCTATCGAAGACAAGGAAAGGTTTCTAAATAATGCTTTTTACAATGCTATAACTTGATGGTATTTAGAAGACACTTTTATTGTTATCATTTTGGGTGATTAATTATGATTAATTTGCTATTAATCTGTCTCACAGAGTTTTATCGTATAATGTTCTCTTCCGTAGCAGTACGGGTTAGACTGAAATTATTTTTGAAATATTCAGTGCATGTTATAGCTCTAAACCAAAGGAAAAAAAATCTCATTATTCTTTTTTATTGTGGTATTTATGATCAATATAAAATAAAATTTACATTAAAACTTCATGAGCTTGTCTTCAGTGAGGGCTGAAAAATGGCCCTTACTTTGACTATTGCCTCAAACTTAAAATTAAAAAAAATCCTGTCCTTTTTTCTTGGTGTTTGCGCATTGTGTTATGACATAGTCAGATCTGGATGCATTGTAGTTTAAAAAAAAAATCGGAATTGCAGTGATGACATCAGGACAGTCATTTAAGATAATCACAAAAACTGGCAGAAAAATCTAACAGTTTATGTTTAGTAGCAGGATTTCTCATCCACCATCCCATCAAAATCCCACTGGTAGGAGGAGGTCTTCCCCGATTACTGGAGAAGTCTGGATTACCCGAGGATACGGACAGACTGGGTTAGTAAAAATACCTGCTGCTCTGCTGAAATACAGGACTGGGGCTGGTTTCCACGCAGTTTTGATTTTGCCATGCTGGTGTATAACCACGTTTAGAGCTGGAATGACTTCAAGTGACATACAGTACATAGTAATGCACGTACCTAAAAACCTCATCTCCTTGGGTGCCCCTGGAAGTAGGAGTATCTGGTTTCACATCTATATGAGATGAAATCCTGGGCCTGTGGAAAAAATGTACAAAATTTCAGCTCTAGAAACGAGAGATTTCACTCTGAATTAAATTTCTCCACTGTCAGACTTCCCATCAAATACAAACAGCAAATGGTCTGGGAAAATCTGCTACACAAAAGAAAGGATCTGCTGTAGGTATGTACATATGTGTAGCCAAACCATGGTGGTTCCTGGACCCACGGCCAGGATCGCTTCCGTTGCACAATGGGACTGGGCAGCATCACTCTTCTCCCCGGAGTAATCAGGACACACATTCCGGGTGCTTCAAACCCAAGCGTCACCCAAACCTCATGGTCCGAAAAATGCTGCCAAAAACGAAGGCAAATAAAAAGCCTCTGGGCAACAGTAATTTTCCTTTTAAAATTTTATACGAAAGAGGTTTGGTTTTTAAAATAATCGCAGCAATTTTTGCAAACACCCACTTGCCACCTGGTGTGCTGAGAGAGTTGGGAACACGGCTGTGAAAGTAAGTTAAAGTATTTATGTTGTTTCTAAAGCACTTCTAGTGCAGTATTTCTAATGCTTGCAGATGCATTTGTGTTTTTACATGACACTACAAAGACATGATTGGTTTGACATCTTTTACCAAAAACCCCCAGCACAGTATTTATTTTAGTCTTATATTCTGTGTGAATGAAGCAGCGATGAAGGCAACCTGCCCACACAGACAAGGAAAAGATGGAAAACGCCAGAGCAGAGCACACAAACTGAAAACAAACAGGTGGAAACCTTAGATAAACTTTTCCGTTGCTCCTTAGGGGGAAAAACATAGTGAATCTGAATATTTTCCATCGGCTTTAAAAAAACCTTGCCCTCTGTATAACTCCGGTAACAGATAACGAAAATCCTTTCTCCGGAGCAGAGAAATAGAACTTGCCAGTCGGTGTGCGGGGGCAGCACCGGCGCTCAGGGCCCCGCCGGCTGCCGGCGGCTGCTGAGTCCCCGTCCCGCACCGCGGCGGGAGAACCCGGCTGCCCGGGACCGGGCGGGACCCCGCGGTGCCCGGCCGGGGATGAACTTACCGCTCCCGCCCGGGGAGGAGGGTCCAGCCCGGCGCGGCCGCTCCCGGCGCCTCCGTCCCGTCGCGTCGCGTCGCGCCCCGTCCGGCCCGGTGTTTATAAGCCGGCGCGGCCGGTGGGTGCGGCGGGGCTGGGTCGCACCTGGCCTCCGGGCTCCCCCCTCCTGCCCGGGCGACAGCGACCGCCCCTTCCCGGGCGGGTGGGTCATCAATCACGGAGCTGTCGGGGAGGCATCGCCTCACGCTCCCCTCGCCCCCCGCCCTCCCCCGCGCCCGGCCCGGGTCCGTGCGGGTCCCGCCGCCCCGCGCTGCCGCTCGCGCTGTTTTTCTTAGGATAAAGTAACGGTTTTGCTGGAGGAGAGAAATTTAATCGCTGGGCTGGGAGCTCGGGCGATGCCCTGTCAAAAGCAAGCCCTTTCTCGCCGCTCCGCCGCCGCATCTCCGGCTCGCGGATGTTCCCGGGGAGGAGCGGGGTCCCCGGGCGAGGCTCCGTCCCGCAGCCGCGGGGGGAGCCGGTCGTGGCTGCCCGGGCACCGCTCCGGGGGACCGACCCACACGGGGTGGAAACACGAACGGGACGAGGCGAGCCCGGGCGGGCAGAGAGGGGGTTTAACAGGGAACGGGGAGCGATTAAAAATCAGTAACGCTAATGAGAAGGGACAGTCAAAATAAATACCGGGATATGGAATTAGCCCAGAATAACATTTTGAGCGAAGCTCGATTGTGCGATAACAGAGACACAATAAATCAAGCCTCGGGAGCAGTGGAAAAACAAAGTCTGAGCGATTCGTTACCGGGTTTGCAGCCAAGAAAATTAAGGACTTTAACGATAATTCGAAGTCCCGGGAAGGGACGAGCCCGGTGGGCACTCGGCGAGGGTGGGAGAGGCTCAGGGGTAGCCGGACACCTGCCTTCAGCCCCGGCCCGGCCCGGCAGCGCCCGCAGAGCGCCCGCCGCAGCCGCCGGACCGTCCCAGCCAAACGCTCCGGCCCGAGAATTCCACCAGAGCCGCACTGAGGGACACAGGGGGGGGGCTGCCTGCGGGCAGGACCCTGCCCTGCCCGGCCCCACAGCCCCGCCGAGGCCCCGCCGCCCTTTCTGCCCTCGGCGGGCATCCATAGCCTCAAGGAGCCGCCTCCGCCGGGCCAGAGAGGGCGGGATGGCAAGGAATATTGTCGGGCTGCTCTACAGGTTCTGAATTTAAGTACTGAATTTAAGCACTAAATTCTAAGTTAAGTTCCTAAATTCATCTCTAAATTTAAGTACTGAAACTGTGCCTCCACCTTTGCCTGGTCCTGGCAGCCTCGCTGGGAGTTTCCCTTCAGCCATCAGGAGCTACTCTGACAAAAGCTACTCTTGTTGGTATGTACACGGCCGCGATGATGGGCTTCACCGGCACCACAGACCATCTTTTGGCCTGCAGGGTGCAAAAGAATGAAGACACTGTTCTCTGGAGGACTGTGGAGGAGCCTCCAAGAAGCCCTGCTAAGCCATGTTTTGGCCCCAAGCTTTCCAGGGCTGCCTCCAGCCCAAGTGAGCATTGCTGAACCCTTTCTGCAGTCAAAACCTCTTAAAAAATTCACTTCAGACAAGCAGTTCTTGAAGATATCCTTTAGCTTGTACTGAAAACAGCCTGACACTGTGGCATGATGCAGAAGAATTGATCCCACACTCCCTGGGGAGCAGGGAGACTTGCCTTCCAGGCTCAGTTCCACTGGGGCTCCTCTGTCGTCTTGTAAGTGCCAAACACACACTGACTGAGACCAGCACACAAGTCTGGGGATCAGCTCTCCCACACCCCAAGGAGTTTCTAGGTTTGCTGCCCACCTAAGAAATGCCTACTCAAAGAGGACTTCTCACTAGGCCATGGGACACTCAACTAAGTCACTGACAGAGAATTTAGGAGCAGGCGTCCCAGCTGCTCTGAGACTTCCCAGCCACCCTAAATTAGCAGATTGTGAGAGCTGTGCTCTTCTCTGCTCTGACTGGATTAATGACACAGTATTTTTTTGGAGTTTCACACTGTACACAGAGTTCTGCCTGAGTGCAGGAAATCTAATGGAAGGAATTGGAAGAGAAGTGGTGGTGGAACTCCCATTACCATCTTTAGACAACACCAAATCCAGTTTACTGCAGAGTGTGAGTATGGAGATTGCACGGTGAGATTTTGAGCAGGGTGTGGAGACACCACTCTGGCTGCTAGCCCTGTTACCAAAAAAGGGGTGCTTTAAACATATTTTAAAAATCCCAAGAGATAGAAATGTAGAAATAGCTGTTCTCTCCTCCATCAAGATTTTCTCCCATCAGATGACGCCTGCTTCGTTATAAGCACCAAGACATCCAGTGATTATTTTCCTGCATCAACCCACTATTTAAGTCTAAAGCTGTAACAAGTTGCTGCAGCTGTTTCTTTTTCTTCTTTCACAGACAAATGACTGAGAATTACTTTTCCTGCCTTACCTTCCACAGTATATCTCAAATCTGAGAAATGCCAGAGCCACAGAAGAGCCAGATTTCCTGTGTGATTTAGGTAAGAAGAAGTTCTACCAGAGACAGAATGATGTTTTTCCAGGTACACTCTGCTCCCTTCATGTCAAATTATTTTCTGGTTTTATGGCCACAATTCAGCACGAACATTCAGGGTATTTATTTCCAAATTGTTCATTTTCTCCCATTCCCATTTCTGTATAAGGATTTCTCAAGTGTGCTTGCCTGGTATGGTGCAGCAGTTCCTGGTGCTTCTGACAGAGACTAGCAGAAACATTGCTTGTCCGAGTAAAACAACTCTGGCAGGAAGCCACACACAGATTGTACCTGGCCAGGTCCCACAGATTCCAGCGGTAGCCCGGGAGCAAATCAAAGGCAGGACACAGCCACAGGAGAAAAAAATAAGTTCAAGTCACAACTTTTGCTTCTTGGGGAAATCTCAGCATTTCATAATGGATTCCAAAGCCAAACAAATATTTTGAAGATTTCCAATTAAATACTTTCCCCCCCTTGTTTCAAATGCCATGTTGATAGTGTACTGTAGAACTATAGCATATTCCACAGTTATGTTAAATAGGCCATATTACAGTATATCAATATACTTTTTATAGCATCTTCCAGTAATAATTACTTTAAAAATATATATTTAAAATATGTATCAGAAGGGCTCCATTCTGGGGGGTATCAAGACTTTGCTAGGAATTTCCTTTTGCTAGGCATGAGTTACTTGGCTGTGGGATTCTCTGTGTGAAACCCCACGGCACATGTTCTATTGGGAGTTATTAATTCAGGTCTTCAATGTTTTATTTACTGTACAAGAGAGTAAAATCTTTAATCCAGAAACACTCAGAACCTATGAAAAATAAATCATGCTCTAGATGGCTTACACAGCATAACCCACATTGAGAAATACTAACAATCCATTAAATAGTTTTAAATGGGTGTGTGTAAGGCAGAGGGAAGTGTAAGATGCAAAGATAACATAGAGATTGGGAGGCAACTTCCTAATGTGCTGCATTGAGTCAGCAATCAGCAGCTGACACTGTGAAGATGCTCACCAAGACCATTGATGTTCTTCTTTGGAAATTGCTTGAACAAAAATCAACTTTTTTTTTTTTTTTAATGTGTGCTTTTCTGTCTTTCTCTACCTGAATATCATTGATGACTACAGCTAGAACAAGAATAATCGTGCTCAGTTAGTACTGATTTCAGTAATGGACAAACAGCTACACATCTGAGCTTTATTCTGTGTTTGGAATGTTCTGATTCTGAAGGCAAATGACTCACCAGATTTATATGCTGGTTTGCCTGGGGTAGAGTTGATTTTCTTTGCAGTGGCTGGTGTGGGGCTGTATTTTGGATTAGTGCTGAACACAGGGTTGATAATATAGAGATGTTTTTAGTATTGCTGAGCAGGGCTAACACAGACATGAGGCCTTTTTCTGCTTTTCATACTGCCATGCTGATGAGGAGACTGGGAACATGGAAACTGACAACGTGGGAAGTTGGGACAGGTGACCCCAACTGACCAATGGGATACTCCATACCATATGACATCATGCTCAGTGTCTGAAGCAGGGGAAGAAGGAGGAAGCAGGAGGATGTTTGGATGTTTGGCATTTGCCTTCCCAAGTAACCATAGCACATGATGAGCCCCTGGTTTCCTGGAAACGGCTGAACATGTGCCTGCCCATGGGAAGTGGTGACTAAATTCCTTGGTTTGCTTTGCTTGCTTGTGTGGCTTTTGCTTACCCTATTACACTGTCCTTATATCAACCCATGAGTTTTCCAGCTTCTACCCTTCCAATTCTTTTCCCAGTCCCAGTGGAGGGAGTGAGCGAGCGGCTGCGTGGGGCTTGGCTGCTGGCTGGGGTTAAACCATGATACTTTAACAGAAGCACTGGCACCTCAGCATTACAGTTCCACACACTTACTACCTTAGCTTTGCAAATCTTGTTCTTTAAAATGAAGATCTTGGTACTCAAGGGGAAAATGCAAGCAGGAGCATGCATTAAATGTATTTTAATAATCTGTATCAAATTATCTTTATCTTTATAAATTATAACAAAATACACAAAACATTCCATGCAAAAAGACAGATCCTGATTTCCTTATTCAGGAAAAATTCCCTTCTTATTTCAGAGAGGGCTGTAAGCACAAGATGCTGAGCTGCCATTCACACAGAGAAACTGCATTAGGAAAGGTTTTTTCCAGGGGCAATTTGTAATCTGGGCTTTCCTTTCCTTATCTGTAGGTTTGGAATTTTTCTGTGTCGGAAGTCTTGAGCATTTATTTAATTACTCAAGCTACTGCAAAGCAGCCAAACAAACAGAATTTTGAAGCTGAATTAATGAACAATACTCCCAATCTAAAAATCAGCACAGACATGATAAATCTTCTTGTGCCTCCTCTGCTAGCTGTTCCACATTATTCACCAGAACATGGAAAAATCCAAATGATGGAAATTATTTTTTAGGACTACAAGTCTTCTCAAAAATCAAGTGCTAATAGCTTCTTTCTGCTTGAAGTGAGAAACCAGTGGTATGAGGTTCAACAAGACCAAGTGCTGGATCCTATACTTGAGTCACAACAACCCCAGGCAGCGCTACATGCTGGGGGCAGAGTGGCTGGAAAGCTGCGGTTAGAAAAGAACCTGCGGGTGCTGGTCAACAGTGGGCTGAACACGATCCAGCCATGTGCCAAGAAGGAAAATGGCATCCAGGCTTGTATGAGAAATAGCGTGGCCAGCAGGACCAGGGCAGTGGTCATCCCCCTGTACACGGCACTGGTGAGGCCACACCTCAAATCCTGTGATCAGTTTTGGGCCCTTATATTTAGTTTACAAAGACATCGAGGTGCTGGAGCATGTCCAGAGGGCAGCAATGGAGCTGGTGAAGGGTCTGGAGAACCAATCTGATGAGCAGCGTCTGAGGCAGCTTGGGGTATTTAATCTGGAGAAACGGAGGCTCAGGAACCTTACCACCTGAAAGGAAGTTGTAGACAGGTGGGGGCTGGTCTTTTCTCTGAAGTAACAAGTGACAGGGCAAGAAGGAACAGCCTGAAGTTGCACCGAGGTTTAGATTGGGTGTTGAGAAAAAATTCTTTGCTGGAAGGGTGGTCAAGCATTGAAACAGGCTGCCCAGGGAAATGGTGGAATCACCATCCCTGGAAGTGCTAAAAAAATGTGTAGATGTAGTGCCTGGGGACATGGTTTAGTGGTGAATATAGCAGTGTTAGGTTTACAGTTGGACTGCACGATCTTGGAGGTCTTTTTCAACCTTAAGGATTCCATGAGCCTACTATGAACACGCCTCTGCACAAGTGCTGAGTATTATACAGGGAAAGAAGCAGCTAGTAGGTAAGACCCTGGCTAAAACCAGTTCATTTCTTGAAGAAGTTTAAGAATTAGGCAACCAGTTTAGCCTAGCACATACTGATGTTTTTACATGCTTTTGAGACAAAGCATTGCTTCTAAATAAATAGGCAGTCTCCTTATTTTTCTGAATGTTCTTATAAAGAAGTGTTAAGTTCAGTATACTTAATTTTGTCTAGTTTTGAGATTAAGAGGACACAGATAACATATCCAAAGAGACACCAGTATCTTTCTTTGTAAGCTTTGAGGGGAAAAAAAAAAATCAATAATGGCCAAATCTTCACATCCTGTAACTTCTGGCTTCTAGAATTCAAACTACTTCTGCCGTTACTTCAGATTCCTCCTCAACCTACATCAGAGAGATCAAAGAAGACAGGTGAGACCTTCATGTCATGTCAGAACCACACCAAAGCACCTATTGCTCCCGTTGTCATTAACACTTCCCGGGAGCACTCAACATTTCTACAAAAATTACTAGCAGTGTTATCAAATGCTGCTGATGACACAAAAGATCTATACCTACGGCAAGGTTATCGGCTGTTGCAGTGAAAGCCCTTTCGTTTTTCTTCTCAGTGCCAAACCTGGAGCCACAATATTCTGACTTGACAGAATCTGTCCATTTAGGGTATTGTACATTTCTTTATTACAAAACTGACTTTTTCCACAGACAGAAATGGTATTAACATTTTTTCCCACATAAAGGTGCATCAAATGGTTCTAATTTTCAAGTCCCATAAGGAAAAAAATCTTATAAATAATCACAGCAATTTCTCATATAAATTTAATCAGATAAGATCCAGTCTTTTATTCCAAAACATTTTCCTACAAACTATGTGTAACTGATTATACCCAACTTTACTGGACATGTAATCAGTGGTTACTATGGCAGTCCAACACATTAACTCTCCAAGAAAGGAAGAGCTTATTGATTCAAAACTCTTTTTGATTTAAAGTTTTAGTCTATTACATGGATCATTTCACAGCTGGCTTGGATTTATCTTGGTTTTGATGCAGCAATTAATTCTGCTCAGAATTAAGAGAACAGAAAGATGTAGTCAGTCATTTCTGTAGTCTCTGGGTACAGTGTTGTTTAATTGAAGAGGTAAGGTTCAAATACAACCTTTTTTAACAGTGAATTCCTAGAATTCTTCAAAGCCAAGTGACTTAAAATAAATTTTCACTTGTTTTTTTTTTTCTAGCAAAGTAAAAAGTATTGTAAGTCTCCAGTTGCAATATATAACATTTATAATTTTGTGACTGTAAATAAGCAGATACACATAATTGATCATTTTGCCTCAGAGCTCTGTTAGTCAGGATAGCTACTTTGCACACCACACTGACATAAAAAATTGTAAGTAAAACAGGGAAGAGAGCCTTTCAGATGCACTTACTGTTACCAGTTACAGTCTGAATACAATCACATACTATCCCATATTAACAGATCATGTCTGAATCCTCATCCTGAAAAATCAATGGGCACATCTTGAACACTGACAGTTTTCTGGCTATTTTTCCCCTGTCTGCCCCTATCTCAGAACTTTTGAACTGTATGGCTTTTATAGCTGTATCACAGCATTGGTGTGTACTGCTTTATACCTGCATATAAAAAGAAATAATACAGCATTAAATTAACTTACACCTTGCACTGGTTTTAATGTGATATTTAAGAAAAAATAGGATTTTTTCATTGGCTATGGATTAAAATTTCAAATATGAATTTTAGATCAGTACCTCAAACACTATGTGTTTACGTATATTCTGATTATGGTAAGAGCATTACCAAGGGGAGGTATTTTGGGCAGTGATGTTTTTTTTTCCTTTTGGTAGTTTAACACATCAACAGCACTGTGGAAGCTCTAAAAGCATCAGGATCTTTACTGATAAGGCCTTATCTCACACATCCTCGGTCCTAGGAACAGTTTTTGGTGGGGAGAAATTCTACCAACAATAGATGATGACCAATTTAGGAACCACTAAGGCAAATCTGACATATCCAAGTCTTTGCAACTGGATGGGATACATCCCAAGGTGCTGGAAGTGAATGTGAGGAAGTATAGCAGCTACTAAGGAATTAGTGGTTGCAATGCTGTCCTCCAAAATGTAGTAGCTCTTCTTGCTAGATGAGAGAACAGTGACTGTTTTTTCACCTCACATTTGCTAAAGCAGCTGCTTTCACCTTTTCAAAGAGGGGAGTGTGCCTACACAACGTGTGGCTGGATACAGGAAGGCAAATATTGAAAGAGTGTTTATATCATTGCAGTAAATTAGATTATTGAAACTGACTTCAACAGAATTATACTGAAATTACAGAATTTATTTATATATTCCTATTCAAGCAGCAGTCTTTATTTTAACCTCAAGTTATTTTTTAAAACTCCCAAGCAGGTATGTATTTTAAAAACCTGGAAACACAGAATTACTTCTTCACTTTGTTAATTAGATTCATATTTGTGTTATGTAAGTGATTTTTATACTTTTGTCATTTAATTACACAATAAAAAATGTGAAATGCTAATGCAGCAGACCAAAAATGTTATGAAGTTTTGAGGTTTTATCTCAACAGTAGTCTAAAAGTACTGACAACAAAGATCTAAGTATACAAAAAAGATAAATACAGCATCCTGAATGTTTCATTTATCTAGTAACTATTAGGATGAACACATAACACCTGAAAAATAGATATGCAAAGATCTGAGTTTGCTTTTCGTTTACCATCCTAAAATAGTATTTCATTCCTGATAAAATTTTGTAACTTTGAGTTACAAGATGCAACTCACACTAAAATCACTAAGTAGTCCTCTCTCATTCTGCATTCTGTTTAAAATGTTACTGACTTACGGTTGAACTTGATGATCTTCCAACCTAAAGCATTCTAAATACTCATGTATTTTACGGAGAAAATTTCAAACAGTCTGGGTTTCAATGTTCTTGAGAGCATCTGACAGCCTGCAGCCCCACATGTGCCCCAGTAAGTTGCTGACCACCTACTGGCAGACAAGCCACACATGCCATTTGGCCTTCTAAATGTCTAGGAAACAGCCTGTATCTCCTGGAAGAGGGAGCAGACTATTGCAAGCAAATGTGTTCCTGCCAGATTGCCAGTCAAGAATGTGTCTATGCTCTATCTGGTCAGCCAGACATGTAGGAGTACGCGTGGTCTAGCTGGCAATCTGCTCACCAGCAGATGTGCTCGCTCTCTGCGGTTTGAGAAGAATTTACTCTTTTCAAGGGCACAGGGGATCTATCAGTGCACGTGTTCTGCCAGTGTAGTTTAGATCTTTACTCCATCTCAGCTTTGGGCACAGCCAGCAGCACAGAGAACTGGAGTGAGGAGGCAGGGCATGGGAAAAAAGGGATGCCTTTTGTCACTGCCTTTAGGACACTGGATGATGTGGCAGTGTTAAATACTACAAATTTCGCATATATTAGACCTACTTCTTCTTTGGTTTTGGTTTTTTTTGGTTTGTTTTTTTTTTTAATTACCACTACTGAAAGAGGTTTAGATAGAAGGGAATGCTGTTTGTATATAATCTTGTATGTTTGTTATGATAGTTATATTTTTCTGTCTGAACAGAGTATGAATGATCATGGGGAGAATTACCCAGCACCATATTCAGCAAGGCTGTAAACATGGATAGTAAAAACACCACTAGGGTACCAATTACTCTAATGTTAATTATGGCTCTGCAAAAGTACTTACACTCACCTTTACAGGCAGTGCATATTTTCCACAAAAAAAAAAAAGGGAACCAACCACTAAATGGGCGAGATTGCCTCCTGAGACCTTGCATGGGCCACAGTAACCAGAAACGGCTGATACCTGACCTTCATTCAAATGGCTCTGCTTCAGCAACACTATTTAATTTCAGAACTTCACTTTATCTCTTTATCCTTACACTTTATCTAGCATTGTGGTGACTCCTTTCATATCCTATGTCATGGCTGAATAATTCAACGGCAAGTAAATTCCTTACATTTCTCTTCCACAGCCTTCAGCACGAAATGCTGATTGATACTTTCTAGACCTAACTAAGAAGATGTTTACATTTTTCCTTCAACACCATCACCAAGGAAAGGCAGTGAGATGGGCTGCTGGAAAAGGCACTCTGTGTCTGTTCTAAGCATGCTCTCAGCTCTGGCAAAGTGCTCCAGCTGGTATCACTAAGCATTTAATGCACCTAATTCTGAATACATTTGGAGTGCTTGTAAACTCTTCAGCTGCTGAAACCAACTCGAGGGTGTGCAGCTAAAACTGCACTGGTTTATATCTTAAATCTGTATTTCTCCTTCTCTTGGAGCCAAGACTGAGGACATTTTTTATTTTTGAATTTTCTGATGTTTGCTGAAATTGATATTCAATAAGAGAACAAGAATTAGGTCACCCAGAGGTAACATTATTTCCCCACCTCCCTCTCAAATAAGAGAACTATACTGTGTAATGTGAAGTGCATTATTGCAAAGTTTTTGTTTTGGGTATATATCATTATAGTCTCAGTATCATCTGTCCCCAGAAACCTGTCATACCATAGGCCTTAATAATTCTATTTGTTATAATGCTAGTTGGATTCATATAAGCAAAAGCTCAGTAAACATTTTATAACATTTCTACCTGTTATAAAATATACATTATCCTGTGTAGATTTCAGACCACACAAATCACTGCAACTCAAGGCATTTATAAATATTTAACTAATTAAATACAAGATTTATACAAGCACGTGCCTAAGAAGAGGGAGAACTAACATTGTTTACTGGAAGTTCCTTCCTTTTGGACTAGAACCTGAACTATACATGATGTGCATGGTAGCAGCAGAGTGACTTATGATTAGTTGGCACAATCCAGAGTATTTATTACATGCTGACTGTATAATTTAAAGATATTTCCATATTGCTAACCCCATAACATATGCTGGAGAGACAAAAGGTGACTTTCCCACAACATTCTGAACTGCTACAAATACCTACCACAATATTTAATTCCATGAGTAAGGCAATGTGGGCAGAAACTGCTGGTAACAGATTAGGTTTACAACATCAAAATTTCAACAACTTCTCTACTCAGGGAAAATTAATAATGGTGTATCCCACTGGAAGGTATTAGATATCTTTAAAATAGTTAAGTGATTTGGTTTCTTTTAATTACTTCCTGCCAATACCCATAATTTTCTCTGAATGTCCAAAACTAACTTAAAATCCAATATAAAATTGCTATTGTTTTTATATCATCAAAAAGGAAAGATTAATGACATATTTCAGTAATCTAGTAATAAGTGGCTTTTTTCATTGTTCAAGCTGTATGCAATCCTCAGTGGATCTTAGACATAAGTTAAAAAGGTATTTAATGCCTGTTTTTCAGTTGCCAAGGTCAAACATCACCTAGTATGTATAGGGAAAGAGGAAACATCTGTTGGAATAATTTATTTGACTAACACAGAGGGTAGGATTAAAATTCACTAATTTCTTTGGCCTGATACTGAATTTCAATTAAACAATACAGGTATTTGTTCAGTTCGAAAAAAATTTCCTTCCTTTACTTGTGGGCACATTCATGTGTATCCCTAATTAGTAGATCTGGCAAGGGAATACTATGATTTGCCATTTTTTCATATCTGCATAAACTCTGAGAATGAATATTTCTATTCTTTGAGGTTTTGGGGTTTTTTTCCCAAAAAACATTCTAAGGAATTCACAAACCTTTAACTCCCAAGACTCTCTGGTTTCTATGGAATTCCTCTAGTAACAAGATTAGAATACATCTCTGGATTGGTGATTACATATGAAATTGTAAGGTACAGCAACCTTCAGCATCTAAGATAAAAGTCCCACTTACAAGTTTCTAAAAAAATATTAAATGCACATCATCTGACTGCAGTTTCTCCTAACTTTTCTGTGAAATCAGACTAAAATCTTCTAAACTAACATTAAAAAAAATCACTCAAATTGTTTAATTTGCAAATGTAAATTAATAAAAATACAGACATTTTATTTCAATCAAGTATGGAAGATGCACTCTTTGCCTTTCTAGGGTCAAAAGGGATGTCAACAGAGCTGGGATTAAATTCCAGCTTTTTAATACTGAGAAAATTTTTGCCAAGCAAAGAAGCTCAACAATCAAACAGCTTTTTAATATTGTAAAGCAGAATCAGAATGCTTTTGTCTCAAAGGGAATAGCAGAAGGTCTTACCGAAGAAAAGATGCTGTACATGCACGTTCCATCCTTTTTTTAGGACTGTGGGGAATGGTAAATGGAAAGCACAGTTGTACTCAGCCTGGCCCAAAAGACAGGAGGCTAATAAAGATGACATGCAAGCTGACAGAACACTGAGCATGTGGGCAAACCCATCTTACAACAGAATTTAAAAACCCCAAACATATTTATATGGCATTAGTATTACTCTGTATCCCTCTAACTTTCAGAAGCCTGGGCTATTCACTGGAAAATAATAGTGGTACTACTATAGTAGTACTAACAGTATTACTTTTTATAATAACTAGTACATTGTTCCTGCAGTTCTTGTTTTTAACTGCTTCACTGCTTTGTGCTTTCTGCAGCAAGAAAAAAATTCAAGAATGGGCACATATATGACAAGTTCAGGGTTTTTTTAGGCCAGATTATATCCATTGTCATGTGATGAACAAAAATTATTATTTGAAAGAGAGCAGCTCTGTGATTTGCAATTCTTCTTCCCTTCTCAACAGAAAGGCAGCTATTTTTAATCAGAACAAATAATCAGAAGGAACAAACTGATGGAATGGAAAGTGGTAAGTTGTCAAGAATAAAATAGCATTACATGTTGCTCAGTTAAATTGTCAAACATACTAATAAATTCTAACTTGGATGTAAATGTAAAATAGAACACTACATTTACTAATTTAGTAACAAAAGCATACCCATGTCAGTTGCATGTATTTATTTATTTATTTAATCTATGCCATTGTATAAATGATGACTCTTTTTTTTGGTCTAGTTTAGCTGATAAATAATAAAACTTAGGTTAAAACAGCATTAAAAATCTGGAAGGAACAATATTAGGTCCCAAATACTTAACTATACTATTGCTAAAGGTGAAACTGGACCATGGCCATTAGAAGTAAGCTGTAATGATGAAAAGTGATTGTTTCTCCTTCTGCAGATGACTCCATGCACAGGATCACCCTTCACCAATGGTGCTGACACCTTAACTTACTTTTGAGAATTAACTTCGATATTATTTTACCTTTGTGGAAAATTATTACAATTAAATGCATATGACAGAAACTAGTGACATTAAAGCTACTACTATTTATTAGTCTACTGATTTATAACCAGAAACTGAAATGTGTTATCCTGTCTTTCAAAGTAATAAAGACAATAAATATGATGTGGTTAAAAAAGTTATTTCAGATTAAATTCTATCTTCCTGTACCCATTTTCCAACTGATTCAGCAAGAGCTGTACAAGCAATAACCAATGTAAATAAAAGGAAGATATTTGAGGAACACACCTGAGTTTTCATCTGACTTCTTCTTTCATGGATTCTTGGCAGAGGTTTTCTTTCAACTTTCTGCTTGTGAGACAAATCTAAAAAATCTGCTTTTTCTTTCACAGAGTGACTGTGATGAAAAGGAAGAGTGAGATAAGGTGTTTCAGAGTCAGCTGCAGAAAACAGAAAGAAAAAAGGATTTATTCAATATCCCAAGTCAAACCATATCTATTTAATATTCAGTGTGATTGATCACAGGTTCCAATATATCTCATTACAGAAAACAGTGTAATAAACCTAAAGGTAAAATACCTCAAATTTGATAATTGAGAAGAGAAGACTTTGAATGGAATTATGGAAGGTGCTGCAAACATTGATGAAGATGAATATTAAAACAGGTATTCCCATTCAGGTAGAGTTATTTGAAAGGGAGTAAATTCAATTACATAGCACCTCCTTATATCAGTAGTTATTCAGAAGACCATTTCAAAACCACTTCCATTTACATATGGCTTCCAAACACTGAGCAGACTCCAACTATGTTAGGGCTGGTGCTCACAGGCAGAGAATCAGCCTTCATTTCTTCAAAAATAACATATTAATTTATCTTCTGAAAGTAACAGTGCAACTGCCACCAATTTTATTTTATAAGTATGGTAATCCAAACAATTTTGAGTAATTTCAAGTCAAATGTCTGTATCCAAATCCTGCAGGATGGCAAGACATGCTGTTAAATCATTTATGTTTTAACCTGCAGTCAACTCTGTAACAACCACCACTTCCTCACCGTTTTTAAAAATCCTCAATGTTTATTTCAGGTTTTGTTTGAGTTTCAAAACTTTTTTTTTTCCCACTTGAAGAACATGTTGCCTTTAAACCTCAAAAAGGGTTTAAGGCTTTTTTACCTTCCAGACATTTTTTTTTCTTTCCAAGTTTAAAACTTGGACTTCTGCTAGACATGTAGTTGTGAAGGCCTTTAAAAGGACTGACAATATACACAGATCAAATAAGTATCAAAAAATAAATTTTAAAAGTCTGATGTATTTCCTGCATACTTATTCTAGAACGCCCAACATTTTTTAAACATAGGAAGTAAATGTGAATATTTACACACTCAAAATGTACTAGCTACCCCCTTCCATAATTCTGGGAGATTGGGATGTGAGGGAAAAAAACAACACATGAACTAGTGATAAAATTAAATTTTATATTGGAAAAGCTCAACTTCTACTCATGTCTTTTGGACTCATCAATGGTAAAAGTCTCTTATATACAATTCTTAGTATATTTATTTTTTGCTGCTATTTTATGATTTCTGTAAATTTTAAATAAGCATGAAGTAATTGATTAGTTTGCTTACAAAATTGTACATAGGCTGCATGTTCATCTGTCATTCTTTCACTGCTTTTTTTCCTGGCAGCTCTGGAGGCTTTCCAATTCATTAAGAAACGTCTCTCCATTTCTTGAATTTCTTTCCCATCGAGGGATTCTGCAAAAGAGAACATTTTCTGTGATACAAAGTGAACTAAAGGGCTATAAAAAGTTGTATTTAATGTGTATTGGCTCTATATTCATTCTCTTCAAATCTTTTTTTCTTTTTCTAGTATTTTGGTAAAGAAAAAAATAACCAATAAAGATTGATATTTGTATTCAAGCTCCAAGAGTGAGTTAACAAGCCTAAATTACAAAAAAAAATCTACAATTTTTATAACTTTCAAGGGAAATATACATATTTCATATTTGGTTAACATGCAACACTTCTAGAAAGTTCTGAAGAAAAGATATGCTCTTACATAGGGTATAGATAGATGCAAAAATCCAGGTTGAGAGGGAAACTACATGTTTTAGCAATCAAGAGATTCTACTGATCAGGAAGACAGTCACACAGATTCTCCTCTCTAAGGTTAACTTCATTCACTTAAGTGCCATAAACCTTTTGCTCTATGATTCATTGGTTGCATCTGCGTTTTTGAGTCAGCCCAAAACGAAATACCTCGTGTGGCTACAAATTTAGGTTGCATTAGAACTGTCCTAAGGCACTGTTATTTTCATTGTGCAGGCAGGCTGTTTCTTTTTCTTAATGGCCAATATTTTGTACTCTGAGAAAAACCAAGTTCCGTAATTGTAACTTTAAACATAATTGCCACATTTATCCAAAACAAGTAAAAAATCAGCAGATTTTTAAAAATTATTTCTACAGTACAACTGTTTAGATAGAGAAGAATAACTTTCTTCCTTTTATGCTAAAGTTATCTCAAAATAATAATATAAACTGCACCATAAGGGTTAAGATTAACAAATACACCCATAATGTAAGTGTGAGCTGCTTATAAGTTTAAGGATGAATGTTATATGACAAAATCAAACACAGTAAGGTGGGATCTGCACAACTGGCACTCTACAACAAAAACACTTTAGCAACTACTACACATTGATAGGGGAATAGATTAAACTGATCTTTGAAAATCAGTTTCACAACATCTGGAATATAAACACAAAAACTGTCTTGTAACAATCTCACCAATCATCTTTTAAAAAATAAATGATTACTACTACTAATACCAAAAGCCAAACAAGATGGGCTGTGAAGCTGATTACATAAGCATTTTTAGCTTTGTATATAAATAAAAAATTCATGATTTGACACATATCTATAGCAGTAACTGTGTTTACATACATAGTGCTACTCAAGAACAATTAATTTTTCAGTTATTTTCTAAAAGATTAGGGGTTATATGGGTAGGCTGTTGATTTAATTTTTTACCTAAAGTCTGTGACTGTACTATAATCCTGTCCCTGTACTTCGGTTTTTGGCAGATGGGGTTTCCTGTAAGATCTATTCTGCGTAGCTTTGTCCATTTTTTTAATACAACCTCCAAATCCTGCAATTGAAACAACAGAACATCATGGTTATGTTTCTCCCTCCAGAGTAAAATTCAATAGTGATTTGTTCAGCCAGGCCAAAATCCTGCACACAGAAATAACTTCAACGGAACTATTCACATTAAGAATGTGCATTTTCAAACAGATTGGTCCACAGCATCCCCTGAATACATGAAAATTGCACAGAAGAAACGGTGATGCAGTTGGAAGACGCAGCATTTTTAAGGATACAGTAACACCAGCTATGGAAAATTACCACTGCAATCCCACTTATAAGCACCTAAAGCCTAGGAATTACCAATGAAAAAAATTGTATGATATGTAATGTCTGTTAATGCATGACCCAGGTCTTACAGAGCCCTTAGAATATCAGTGTATGGAACAAAAAATACTTCATAAAGAACAGACTGAAAAAAAAAAGGCTAAAAATCATGCTATCCACAGCAGACTGCCTCTCTCTTTTTACATATGTAGAACTGTATTTTACAGGAGAAAGAGTAATCCTCCCCTACCTACCTGTGGGTGGTCAGTTATAGTATTGGCCTAAACAGTGAAATTAGTGAAATATACCTTTCTCCATCTGTATTTCTATCTGATTACCCGGGGGCAGTATGACCTAGATGAAACTACTCTGTCTTTTACGTACAATAAATTCAAGTTAAAAACATGCAAAGTTTAGCAGAGTGGTCCTTTCTACTCAGACACCCTACTTTATGCAATACCTTCTTTCCAAAATTTCATTTAATTCCCATTCTTGACAGGCTTTCCTTGTATGTGTGAAAAGCTTAGGGAGGGATTCAAGACAATCTGTATAAATAGGACAGAGAATTTATGTTCTACTGTTGTAATAATTTGGAAAAATCTACTAATCATGCTGTGACAGATTCTAAACTGCGAAGTGTGTAAAATTTTGTAGCTTGATGCCAACAATGAAGTCTCTAGCAATGCAGGTATCTCTTAGCTACTTCAAATTTAGAAAATTGCTTGCATAACACAAGCAGGGAGAATTCTGCTTTTGCTGGCTCATCTTCCTTGGTAGAAAATCCTCTTGGAAATATTCTATGGCTTACATAAGATATGTTTAGAAAAATCATGTGGAAGAGAAAGTGGCAGCACAGCCTCATACCTCCAAACCATATAATTTTTGGTCTATCTCTGATGATGGTGATATCATCTATTGTTTAGTGATAAAAATGTCTTTTTAGAAAAACAGAGAACAAAAGCCTGATTCTGTGAGGATCAAGACTGATAAAACAATGCAAGAAATTCTGAGGACCAGTCCACATGAAGAAATGTTAATAATTCTCGTAATGTTATGCAGCAAAGCTTAATCAGCATGTATCAGAATAGCAATGTGATAACCCCCATAGTTTAGGTGCCAACACTTAATCACAAGCAAAATATTTTAGGCTAGACTTATTAAAAAAGAAAAATCAATTAGCAAGTATATTTATTCTTACCTAAGCATTCAGACACTATCACTGAAGCCTGTAATGTGCTCTAGATTTCACTAGAAAGAATTTTTCCAAGTAATAGTTTTGCAACACAAAGTTATCTACTACTGAAATAAAATGTACACAGTTTAACTTTGATGAATGTATACAGAGTCCTGTAGATTTTTGTTAGCTGGTACTTACTTGATAAATGACCCAGAACATGCTTACTCCAGTGTGTGTTTATCTAAGAGCACACTAATCCTGTGCTGAAATATGATTACCCTTTCGATACGCTCTAGTTGTTCATTGCCTTCCTGTCTCTAATAAAGTGCTTTCACTTCCCAGCCTTTCAATAAGCTGTACTAAAGGGACCAGACACTCTTCTGGGCAGGCTCCGTTTGATAAATGATCATGTCATGCTATCACTTTGAGGCCTGCTACAAAATACTGACGAGCAAATTATATTCCATCGGGGAAGGTGGGGAGGGGGAAGGGCAAGTGCCTGAGTAGGCAGCTGTAGTGCTGGCAGTAACTTTCTTACCAATTAACGGTGGCTATTTAAGAATTGGTATTTGACCAGTATGCTCCAGTTTTTATCGGAAACGTCTAATCCAACTGCCCCAGCTACATCTACAGACAGCAATTTGTCACTAGTTTGATTACCTGTCATAATCTATTTGAGAAAATCTATAATTTTTCTCTTGTTCCTGACTCAATTCTGAAGCGAATGAATTCATCTTTTGTGATATCCTCTTGTCATAATCAATACTGGGCAGAGGTTGAATAAATTAAAGACTTGGGAAATACAGATTTTTACAGGTATTTCTAGCTATATTTTTTCTATCTATCCAAATACTCACACAAGTCATAATCTTCCCAAAACTAATGAACTTAATAAATAAATTATATTCTAGCTTTTTGTAAAAAGGAATAGTTGTGGGGGTTTTTTTAATAGACATAGTGTTTAAAAAAAAATTCCTTAATTCCCAAACCCAAATACACTGCAGTCTAGAAGACCTTGTGATCCTGACTAAAGCAAACCAGAACCTCAGTAGGATGAATATTGAAGTAACAAGCAACAGAAAACAAAGAAAAGCCAATTCTATTAAAATCAGTTCTATCTTTGATAACTGACCTAAGACATATTTTTGCATGTGGTAGCCAGTCATAGTTATTTTGCATGAATTCAGAAAAATTACTTGATTTTCTTCTGTCTACTGTTCAGACTGCTTTATATAAACTTCAGTCAAGTGAAACAAGGTCATAAGCCTTGATGTCTGTTAATTATGCTAACAAAGCCCTGAATTAGCCACAATCTTAAGTGCCTGAATTTACTAGTCCTAATTTCCAACTGTGCTGAAATCAAGGTGGCATAGTTGAAAAGCAAAGGAATATGGGTTTTCATAATAAAGTGAAAAAACTGAGAGAAATGTTTAAATATAAAATAATAATACTAAATACACGAAAGTGAGAGAAGTCTACATAAGACTGTATTTCATGCATTTCTCATGCCTTTCATATTTTCATCTTTCACAAAGACTCCATGCTATTCCTGCAGTTCACCAGACCTGCTCAGACACAGCTCCTCTACAGTCTCTTTTCCCATCAGGTGAAGCACAGCTGGGTACAGAGCCCTCCAACACTTCCCTGTCATGCAGCATTGCCACGATCTCTGATCTATGCCAGACATTCCTGGGGAAGATCTTGATGGCAGTGATGGGAAAGCAAGAATGGGAAAAGAGGGGCCATAGTGCTTTTGGCATGAAAAACAGGCATACATCAGAGTTTTGATAACAGAGGGGCAAGAGGGAGGAGAATGGAGGCAGCTCGTGTGGGAATGAAAGAGCCTTTGCTGTGTGTAACAAGCAGAACCAATTAAGTGTGTAGAACTGTATTGCCCGAAAATCCTTGCAGCTTTCACAGCTGTAGAATAATGTATGCCATGCAATCATGAAAGTCAGAGATGCAAAAATGCTGAAACATACTCAAAACTTCCCTCAGCCTTTTTTTTTGAACGGTCAGAGGCTGTATAAGATTGTTCTCCTACTAGATGTCCACTGTGAGCTAAAGCCTCTTACACAGAGCTAAAACTGACTTTTAAAAAAATACTTTGTATGGCTTACTGCATTTTTCAACAGTTTGGTTTTTATTTATTTAAGAATTTATATTAGCAATAAGTAGAGCCTACCAAAATATAATCCCTTAAAATTCAGTAATTGTAGCTGCAAAGCTGGATATCCACCTGCATTACACTGCATATTAAACATATTTGATAAGTTCATTAATTTTACAGGTCTGCAAAGATATGAATAAAAACACCTTCCCTGTTCCATATATTTAAAAACTTGGAGATTGTTTAGAAAACACACAGAACAGTCACTTTCAAAATATATCGGAGCTTAATCTGAGTGTAATGGATGGCAGCAGCAGCAGAAAACTCAAATGCTAATTGTATAATTTTTCAAAAGCTGTGACCATGTAGCATAGAAATATACATGTCTAACTGATTTGGTTAAATATAATTCTGGTTTTCCTGATGTTTAAATAATGAAGTTTAATAATGAATAAATAATATATATACAGCTACTGAATAATGCAATCTTTTTGTCCTCTCCTTATTCTGTTTCAGAGGATACTGTTTTTTCCTCTGGGATAAAGAAAACACCGTCTCCAAACTGGCATCCTCATACTCAAAATTAATTGGTTCTTTGGCTATGACAATTTTCTTTTAAGATCATCACAACATAAGTATATTTTATTTATAAGAAAGAAAGAGCCAATATAAAAATCTCTGTAATATGTTTTATTTGGAAATCGATTCCTTTTAAAAATGGAAGCTTTAGGGAGATTGCATATTTGAAAAAGCTTTCTGCTATTTTGATGTAACCAACATATTCAATGTGATTTCAATTTTTCAGCAAAAGCCTATGTGAATTTTATTTTAATGTAAATTCAATCACAACTGCCAGCCAGGACTTGAAATACAAAACATTAATAGTCCTCTAGTAAAAAAGAAGGGCATCATTCAGCATTTTTTAATATTAAAGTGTAAAAAAATGAAGAGTCCAAATAAAATATATTCATCTAGATAACTGACAGGTTATGCACACAAAATACTGCAATCTTCTCATTAGTAAAGAGAATTGCCAAATCTTCTCAACAATCTGTTAAAAATGTGTTGTGTTCTAAGAAGTAGTAAGAGTAGTTTGTCTAATAATTACTAACCAATGAAAGTTAAGTTTACTGAGGAAATAAAATGTATATGCAAACAACAAATGAAAGAGTTTACTTTAATCAAGACTGTGTCTTGGTGATTTGGGTTACTATTTAAGCCCATTAATTTCAGTATTAATTAATAAAAATATAGATTTCAACATCCTAGATAAATGCTTCTCCATTTTTAATCTCAGTAAGATTTCTATATGAGATAAGACAGCATGCTTGACAATGCAGAGATTTAGTAACAACAGAAGTAAAATTCCTTCTTACTCATAAATTTAGTGATAAAGATGAATGTGACTATTTCTTATCACCCGTACTTAATATAACAAATATTTATTTGAATACCTTCATATGTTTAAGTCGATTGTTGACTGCTTTAAAATAAGAAAGATTTTCCAAAACTGCCAGCTCTTCTAATTCATCAATGTTGTTATTACTGATATTCAATACAGACAAAGATTTCTGAAGGAAGAAGAGCAGAAAAAGAAGTAATTTTTTCATGCCATGTATGAGTCAAGTTGTAAATTATTACAGAACATTATCTTAAAAGAAGAACAAACATATGAAGAAGAAACATGCAAATAGCACCTCCACAGAACATACAGATTTTTTTATTTTGGCTTTCCATCTTGTCCTAAAATGTAATTTATTCTGCTTTTGAAGTGAAACCAAAGTAAGATTGTTTCTCAATTATTTCAGGAATTCTTAGTAAATAGAGAATTTTTGTTTTTCTTTGAACATGTTCAAATGCTTTACAGAGTTCTGCAAGTGCTACTAACTCTACTTTTGAAGTATGAAACATACATTGAAACTGACCGTGTTTTTATAGAATCATGGAATCGTTTGGGTTGAAAGGGACCTTAAAGATCAAAAACCCCCTGCCATGAGCAGGGACACCTTCCACTAGACCAGGTTGCCCAAGCCCATCCAACCTGGCCTTGAACACTGCCAGGAATGGGGCATCCACAGCTTCTCTGTGCAATCTGTTCCAGTGTCTCACCACCCTCACAAGCCAAGAATTTCTTCCTAATGGCTAATCTAAACCTGCCTTTGATCAGTTTCAGGCCATTACTCTGTGTCCTCTCACAACACACCCTTGTAAAAAGTGCCTCTCCAGCTTTCTTATAAACCCCGTCTAGGTACTGGAATGCTAGTATAAGGTGTCCCTGGAACCTTCTCTTCTGTTTTCCAGGCTGAACAACCCCAACTCTCTCAGCCTGTCTTCACAGGAGAGGTACTCCAGCCCTCTGATCTTCTTTGTGGCCCTCTCTGGACTCGCTGCAGCAGGTCCATGTTCTTGTTATACTGTGGGCCCGAAGATTACACCTGAACTGCAGAGCTGAAGCCCATATGTGATACCCACGGGGTCTCATTTCACAGCTGGACTACAGTGTTTTTCTTTCAGGCTTGATGCTACAAACATCTCAGTATCCATAGCTCCGATCCTTACCCCTTCTCTGGAACAGTACTGAGTCACATATTGCACTTTGCTATTTGTAACAGACAGTAGTTACAGAGATCTTTACCTTTTAGATAAAAAACTAAGTGTGTTTCAGGTGTTTATCTTGGGAAATACTAATGTAGTTTCACATAAAAAGAAGTTTATATCTCTAGAAAATGAAAAGGGACACCTAATCCAGCGAGTTTAGAATTATACAAGATATAGGATTTACCATTAGTTGGGAAATCTCTATTTCAGCAGTTGATACAGGAAAACTAACCCCCTTCAAAAATTTGACCAAGATCTACACTGCAGACAGAAACTACCAATATTATCCTGATAAACACAGCTCATAAACTTAATCTTCTCAGTCAGATTCATGACATTGTCATAATCAAAACATTTGCCTGTGGTACACAGAGACCTATATGGCCTCATGCTTTTATCTCTTTCATCTCTGACACCATTAAAAGAGACAGAAACAGATGAATGAGAAGTAAAAAGTGATGTCTTAAAAAGACTCCAAACACTTAACACTTGGAAGATAAAACAGAATATTTTTACATTTAGCCTCCATAAAGATGTTACATTGTCAAGAATGCAAAGTGTTTCTTAGAAAACAAAACAAACCCCACATCAAAAGGCCTTAAATAAAAGCCACAAAGAACAAAATCTAGGCCAGGCTGCTGAAAAACACATAAAGAGTTTTTTATACATTATTATCATGGGAAGATTATAGCTTTAAAACTTCCCTTTATTTTGAAAATTTCTCCAATATAGAAGGAACGAAGTACAAATGCTCTCACAGTAGTGACTCATTTCTACTAAAGAAAACCAGCAGTACATGTCTTGAATTACCTAATCTCAAAACACGAAAAAAACAGAGCTAGGTTAAATATTTATGATATACATGTGAACAAAAGAACTCACTTTCTAGTGAGTTTTTCATCTTCACAAAAAAAGGCTCATCAAGCCCTAACTACTCTATGGGAGATACAGCAAGAGGAATTTTTTTGGTACAGAACTACATCCATTAGCAGATAAAGCCTATTTTTAACTTCTTCAACTATATGTTTTATGTTTTCTGAGCAACTAACATGTTGAAAGACAACTTCAAAAAGATTTCCTGAACTCTTGACATAACAGAACATAGAAAAACTGCAGAACTAAAACGGAATGCTTTTTATTGTGTCGTTCTTAATAACCAGGAAAAAAATTTGTTTTCGCCTTTTTTTCCATTCCATTTTCTACAGAAATACAAAAGGCAATAAATAAGCAACTATAACAATCAAATCAGAGAAATATCAACAAACTAATTCACTACAAATAAAACAGGCTAAGGAAACTAAGAGTGATAAATTCCAACCTCTTTTTTAGTTTATTCACATTCTGTTGGTATAGGGCATCCACACTTCCTTAATTCCTCTCTTTATTCTCATTTCCATCCTTCATAATAAAAAAAAGATGAAGTAGAATTTGCTGGACTCCTAGCTTATATGAGAATTAGGGTGGGAGTCTGTTGGTAGAATTTGAAATGGTGCCACCAATTGGCAAAGAAGAACACAAGAGTGATCAAGTCCTAATCATTTCTGCTAAAAATACTGATCTCCTGATAATTGACTCACTGAAATTCTCAAAATGTACTTACTGCTAGGGAGTTAAGAGATACTGGATCAAACAGAAGCTTTTCACCAAGAGGGAGATGTTGACTTTCAATATGTAGCTCTCTTAGCTCTCCTACTTTATCCAAACCCTCTACTACAGTGATATAGTTGCCTCCCAAATACCTACAGAATAGAACACAAAATAGATTTAATATCCTTTGAAAGTAAGAGCAAACACAAGGCTTCAACATATAAAGAAAAATATTTTTCATGCATTATTGAATAAAACTTGGAAATTATGAGAGAAAAAGTATATAAAATAACCTAGCATACAAGCAGATAGTACACTTAACTGATTCAAGGGGGGTTTTTTCAGTTTTATCTACTGCTATTGTTATTATTATTATTATTGTTATTATTGCTACTACTACTACTGAAAAAATAAAATCATTTAAATGCAAATATATATGTCAAGATGATATGTCATTACTTTTATCACAGAACATCTCATCAAAAAATAATAAGCAATTACTTCTATTTGAAAAGCAAAATTTAGGAGCTGAAAGGACCTTAATGGCTACACAATTAAAAAAAAATCTTGAGTGTCATAACTATTTTTTTTACTAGTAAAATAAATACATTATTTTCAACTTACAGTTTTTCAAGTTTTTTCAGTGATGAGAGATTTTCTATACTTGAAATACAATTGTTCTGAAGGTAAAGGTGCGTTATATTTGAAGTAAAGTCCAAGTTCTGGATTTGGTTGATATGGTTATCATACAAATATAGAACTCTCAGATTTTTACAGAAAGAGAGGTCACCCTGAAATAAACAATAACATGCTACTTAATGTTCACTCACTGCCTGCTTCTGGAAGCTATTGATTGTTCTTATATTTAAGTTCTGCTGCACAATTTATAAATTTTCATCTTTAGCAAACATTTTTTAAAACTACTTTTCCCAGAAAAACCGAGTTATTATACATTGTCAGTTATCATCAGATTAAGGACTGAAATCTGTCATTATTATTTTGCCAAACAGAAGGTGAGGACTACAGGCACAACCAGCAGATACACCACATCCAGTGTGACTTCATTCCCTCCGCTGTCTTCATCAGATGGATTTCAGAAAAGCACAGTTCTTAGTGACTTTGTCTTCATTAAACCACACCGATGGAACTGGAAACCAGTTCTTGGCAAAGAATTATTGGTTTATACAAAACCTTGCACTTCAATCTATTTTAATGTGCTTCTGAGCCCAAGTTTACAATCAAATGTTGAGTTTCTTCGAACATATTCCTCTTAAACAAGTAAAAGGCCACTTCTTCCGAAAGTTTCTGTAAAAGTTTGCTGTGGCAGCTGACGAACCAGACCTCATCAAATGGACTGATCCAATTAGTGACTCTATGGCTGCACACAGTCCTAGGAGTGGGCTGAATAAACCCATTTGGTTGCAGGGGTCTGTTCACACAGAACAAGCAATTTCTTCTTGACTGAAATCACGCTTTTAGAGCAGAAATCCACCACATTCAACAATGCAGTTGTTCAGGGCTCAGCAGTTCCAAAATTTGCTCAGTATCTTGTGGGGATCTGAATTAACTCATTGAAACCTGTGTACATTTCCTACTATTAAAGTCAGAGGAAGGAGGACTGGGTTAAGTTTGCAGGTTTAGTCTTTGAAAATGAAAAGCTCATGGATTATTTTTTAAATGAGTAAGCCCCAGGGAGCAATTTTTTTTAAAAAAAGGATATTTTTAACCTCACTAATTTGAAAAAGCCACTACACCAGTCCAAATTTGTTAACCTCACTCGGGTTATTTCCTGTTCCTGAACTCTCCTTTCCTTTCTCAGACTTCCTCTGAAATTTAAGGAATAAATCACAGATAGATTGAAAAGATTGTGCTGTGAGTTAACAACTCTGTAAAACTTGGCCTTCTTTGTTTGTCTCGCCAACTATGAACACATCATCATAACAGTAACTACAAAACATTAGACAGTTTAAAAAGGAATAATGAAAAACAAATCTTACAATTGAATCTATATTTTTATCTGACAAATTCAGATGAGTTATTTTTTGCAGATATTGTCCAAAGTCCTCTTCACTACGATTCTTGTGACTGGCATTTTTAGCAATTAGGTCCACTGTTAGTCGAACCATGGTTCTGTAATAGGTCAAGCTGCTCTACTACTTCTTTTAATAGTGTATGCCACGTGCTCTTCTAAGTAGTATTATAGAATGCCTTAAAAACAAAAAAAGGAAAATGTTATACTACTTGTATCCCAGATCTTCAACAAAGCTTACATGTGTACTTCAATTCTGACATATCCTCACCAATGCCCTTTTCATTTACAGTGATACTATGTTGTCTATAAAAATCTACCCCTTTTATTGCTGACATTTTATTAAGTTTTTGGTGCATTAATTAGCATTTTAAATAATTTTTCTATTTGATTTGTTGTTTCAGTTTGCTTAAGAAGGTTGTATCCAAGTTTTCATCTTTTTCATACTAAGAAATATGAGCACAATGCTCCACAGCAGCCATAATTCCCACACATATTAGCTACTTAATAGAAGTTTATAATCTGATTATAAATTAGAAAATACAGGGCACTCCATAACAGATTTTACAGGCTGTGGGAGGTGGTACTAAGCGACAGTACTCTTTTATATATCTGCACAGCAATTTTGTCATGTGCACAACTGCATGTTCTGCACAGTCGAAAACTGTGAGTTTTTCCCACTAAGGTATATTATAGAGGCTCTCACAACAGTACCAACTTTTTTTTTCAAACTCTGGCTCATATAAGTGAGCTTATAAACGAGGGAATGGCGGAGAGGGAAGAAGGCAAGCGGCTAATATTGAACGGGATGCAGAAACGGTCTGGGGATAACGATACCCTAACAGGTATCACTTAATGACTCAGAATAGAAAGGTCACCTATTTAGCCAGTACGTATACCAATGTACATTATGTATTCTAGCTGATACACAAAAGCCCCATAATAGTGTATCAGAACAACCGAGGAGACAGCTAAAAGCATCTCAGTGCTAAACCCTGCACAGACAATCCTCCTTGCCAGCATTACAATTAGGAGAAACAAGAAAAGCCAAGATCGAGGCTGCGAAGGCAGAAGAAACTTCCTTTATTACTAAACAAATCTGAAGTTCAGTAGCTCTCCTTTATCCCTACAGGATTTGCATTTAACTCTCATTTTAAAAGGTAGAGATGAAGGAGAGCTGAAAGGCCATTTTGGGTTGTCTGTTTTCCTACTGTGAGTTTCTGGCTTTTTAGATAAAAATAACTTTCAGAGCCCCTTCTCAGACCTTCTTCCAAACCCAGCAGAATAATCGAGAGAAAGCCGGGCAGGTCTCCCTCCCTCGGTCCCCCAGCTCCTTCCTACCTACAGCCGTGCGATTTCACAGCGCCCTCCCCGTCCCGCCGCCCCGCCACCAAGCGCCTCCCAGCGCGGCCGGTGGGAAGGCGGCTCTGCTGGCGGGCACGGGCCGGGATCCGCTCCAGGCGCCCTCCCGGCAGGAAGGCGCCCCCCGCCCGGCCCCGCTCTCCCCTCAGCTCCCGGCCCGCGCCACCCGCCGGCCCCTGGTTGCCACGGCAACCGCACGCCAACCCCCGAGGGGCGGGGCGCTCCTGCCACCGGCCGCCGCGCGCGCCCCCGACCAATCAGCGCCGAGGAGGGGGCAGGGGCGGGGCTTTTTGCGCATGCGCAGCCACGATCGCCGCGGGCTGGCATCACTGGCGGCCATGTTCCGGGGGGTGCGTGGTGTCCCGAGTTGGAACTGACTCGCGAGGGTCATCGAATCCAACTCCTGCACAGGACACCCCAAAAGTTACACTCTGTGCCTGAGTGCATTGTTATAATGCTTCTTGCACTCTGGTTAGGTTTGGTGTTATGACCGCAACCCGGGAGAGCCTGTTCCAGTGCCCAGCCACCCGCTGGTTGGAAAACCTTTTTCTAATATACAACCTAAACTTCTTCTGACACAACCTCAGGCCACTCTGAGTCCTGTCACTGAACACTGTAGAGAAGAGATCAGTGCATGACCTTCCACTTTTTCTCATGAGGAAATTGTGAACTGTGATGAGGTCTTCTCTCAGTGTCCTCCAAGCTGAACAGAAGTGACCTCAGCCGCTCCTCATACAGCTTCCTCTCCAGTCCCTTCACTATCCTCCTTGCCCTCCTTTGAACCCTCTAAAAGAGCTTAATATCATTTTTATATTGTGGTGCCCAGAATTACACACAGGACTGTTGCAAAATGTGGAATATATAACATTTTTCTTAAGAAAGGATGTTCTTTCATGTTTGATCTTCGTATACTTCTGAGTCCAATCAACAAGGAAAATTTAATTTGTGAAACAGTGGCTAACAAGCAAGCTCTAAGTGATACCTATGTGTTAGAAAATCAGTTTAGTTGTTTGCAGAATTACCTTGTTAAAGTTTAGGGCTTGACATGCTTCCGTGATCTGAGACTGAGGGGGAGGTTAACAGAGCTTGAGAAAAAGGATGCCGACTGATACTGGACACAAAGAATGCAGAATTTATGAGCCACAAAGACATCTGGTAGAAGTCCCAAGATAAGGAAAAAACTAATGAAGTCAACTCAGCAATTGTGCTGAAATCAGCTGCAAGTGAGTGAAAAGTGATTCCAGCAGGGGAAAATCTACAACCTCCAACTCAGAGACCACCAACCCAAAAGAAGAGAAATATTGGGCATGTAGACTAATTAGCATAAGAAGCAAGAGAATTGTTAACCAACAGTAGAATATGAAATCATAAGAAAACTATGCAACTAGTAGCCAATGAACACTAATTGTGAAATTAGTGAAACAAATGAACAAAAATCATTTGTTTGCTAAAATGTATGAATAGTAAAAAGTTTTGGTAGTTTGTGTGCTTGATTGGTGGAATTCCACCAGGCACCCAAGCTTGCGCAATTTTGGAATAAATAATCAATGTCTCTCTCAAGTGTGTAATTATTGGCTTGTTGCACACTGGGTAATGAATACGATTTTTGTGGAGAACGGTACTCAAGGTGAGGCTGCCCCAGTGCAGAGCAGAGCAGAGCAGGACAACCCTTGCCTGGCTGGCGATGCTGTGCCTGACGCACCCCAGGACACGGTTTGCCCTCCTGGCTGCCAGGGCACTGCTGACTCATATTCAATTTTCTGTCAACCAGGATCCCCCAGGTCCCTTTCTGCAGCATTGCTTTCCAGCCTTTCATTCCCAGTCTGTACGTACATCCATGGTAGCCCCATCCCAGGTGCAGAATCCAGAACTTTACTTTTGGTGATTGCCCGACTCTCTAATTTGTCCCAGGAGAAATCTTTGAAACCTGCTAATGCAAATGGACTTTGAACAACATCCCCTGTGCTGCCCACCCCTACAAAGAGCTCTTTGTCTTATTGATGTCTTCATAAGGCTATGTGTTTTTAGATCTTGTTAACCAGCAGTGTTTCTGTTTCGTGTTGCCCCTTCTTCATGCATGCCAGGTTTTTTTTGTGAGCATGGACTACTGGCAAAACCAAAATCATATGGTACCTTTCCCTCATGCTTGAATTGGAAAAGTTAGTAGTTTTATAAATGGAGTGTATGCTGTATTTAACAGCAAACTTCTACAAAAAAAACCATTTTAGCAAGTGTTTAATAATTTTTTTTGTGGTGAAACATTATTCCAATTTGTGGTTGGTTGGTTGTTGCTTTTGTTTTGGTTTGTTTAATCAATTATATCAACCTTTTAATGTATTTTTAGAAGCCAGCTGATTAGTTGCTGATGACACAGAAATGGGAGGAGTGGCTGATCCTCCAGTGGGTCGTGCTGCCATGAGGAACGACTTCAACAGGCTGGAGAAATGAGCCAAGGAGAGCCCAAAAAAGTTCACCAAGGGAAAGTGGAAAGCCTGGCCCATGGGTAGGAACAGCCCCAGGCACCAGCATAGAGCAGCTGGAAAGCAGCTTGGCAGAAAATGAATGGAGGTCCTGGTGAACACCAAACTGAACATGAGCCACCAGTGTAGCAGCAAAGAAAGCAAATGGTGTCCTGGGATGCATTAGAGGAATATCACCAGTTGTGGAAGGAGATCCTACCCTTTTTATGCAGCACTGGCAAGGCCACACCTGGAGTGCCGGTGTCTGGCTCTGAGCTGTTCAGTACAAGAGAGACATGGACATACCAGAGAGACAACAGCTAAGGCTGTTAAGATGATGAAGGGACTGGAGCATCTCTCTTTTAAGGAGTAGTTGAGAGAGCTGGATCTGTCGGGTCTGAAGAAGAGAAGGCTCAGGGTGATTGCTTCCAATGAAGCAAAGATTAGGACTTTCTCTTATAGGAAAAATGACACAAAATGTTGTTATGAGTGAACATGTTTTATTATGTGAAATATGTCTGAAATAATTTGTTCCAATTAATTTCAAATTGGGTTTTACATTTTCAAAGATAGCAAATATAAAATTCTCAAAAACATGGAGCAGAGCAAATAGGGGAATGGGGATTGTGGGGAGTGTCGCTTCTTCCTGCTTAGGGGAAGACTTCACACTTGCCTCCTCCAGCATGGGCTTCCCACAGTCAAAACCTCCTTCAGGGACATGCAAGGGCTGCAGATATCTATCTGCTCCACCATGGACTTCCATGGGCTGCAGGGGCACATCCTGCCTCACCATGGTCTTTGCTATAGATTGCAGGGCAGTCTCTGCCCTGGTGCCTGGAGGGCACCCTCCTCCTCCTGCTGCTCCTTCTTCTTCTCTGACCTGGGGATCTGCAGAGTTGTTTCTCTCCCATAGTCTCACTTCTATCTCCTGGCTGCTGGTGTTGCACAAGTTTTTTTCCCCTTCTTAAATATGTTACTGGGAGGTGCTACTGCCATCACTGATGGGCTTGGCCTTGGCCAGTGGTGGGTCTGTCTTGGAGCTGGCTGTCATTGGCTCTATCAGACATGGAGGGAACTTCTGTCAGCTTCTCACTTAGTATGAAGAAGCCACCCCTGTATCCTATGCCTATTACCTGTCCTCATGGGTGGGTCTGTTGTTTGAGGCTGCCAGGGACAGCTGTGAGCTGCAGGGCCAGGGTGGGGCTGGGAGTGTGTCTGTGATGGGCTTTGGCCCTATGATGTCCTAGGGGATGGGTCACAGTGGGGCTGGTTTTCAGGGCCTGGGCCAGAGGTAAGCACGCGAGGGGAGGCTGGGCTGGGCGAGAGCTGGGACAGAAATGTGGATTCTCACCGTGCATTAAGAGCCCAGGCCCCTGCCAGGAGCACCACCCCTTCTCCTACCTGCTCCCAGTTCCATGTAGCTCCCATACCTGCTCCCTGCTCCTTCCCAGACCCACTTGACCCCTTCTCTCCCTCCTTCTCCAGGCCGTGGCTGCCTGAGTGTTCTTTAGTGTGGTGTGAAACATCATCATCCAGCACCTGCAAATGGTCAATATGGAGCTGGATGAGGCCACACGTGAGCGCATGCGGCAGCGTGCGGGTATGCTGAGACAGGAGATGACTCGGCTGCTGCAGGAACTGGAGCAGAATGACATATCCCAGAGACACCTGCTCTTCACTGCCATGCTGCAGTGGCAGAGCTGGGCTGCCCTTGTGCTCTTGGGGCTGTGGTGGTGGCTTCAGTGTTTGAGAAATCATCATAGAATTGTAGAATCCTAGAATGGTTTCATTGAAGGGACCTTAAAGATCCATTTAAAGATCATCTTGTTTCAACTCCCCTTCCATGGACAGGAACACCTTCCAGAAGACCAAGTTAATGCCCCATCCAATCTGGCCTTGGACACTTCCAGATGTTTTATGGATGAGGCATCCATAACTTTTCTGGGCAACCTATTCCAGTGCCGCACCACCCTCACAAAGAAAAATTTCTTCCTATTGGCTAATCTAAATCCACCCTTCTTCAGCTTAAAGACATTTCCCTTGTCCTATCACAATATGTCCTTGTAAAAAGTCCATCTCCGTTCTTCTTTTAGGCCTGTTTAGGTAGTGGGAGGCTGCTGTAAGGTCTCCCTGGAGCCTCTCTAGGCTGAACATCCACAGCTCTCTCAGCCTGACTTCATAGGAGATGTGCTCCAGCCCTGTGGCCCTCCTCTGGACTCATTCTAACAGGTCCATGCCTTTCTTGTGTTAAGGGCCCCAGACCTGGACACAAGTACTCCAGGTGGGGATCTCACAAGAGTGGAGTAGAGGAGAAGAATCACCTCCCGTGACCTGCTGGCTATGCTTATTTTGACGCAGACCAGGACACAGTTGGGCTTTCTGGGCTGTGAGTGTACACTGCTGAGACACGTCAGGCTTTTTGTCCTTTCTCAGCCGAGCCCGTACTTGTGCTTGGGATTGCCCTGACCTGGGTGCAGGACCTTGCACTTGGCCTCGTTGAACTAAAGGAAGTTTGCGTGGGCCCGCCTCTCAAGCCTGTCAAGGTCCTTCTGGATGGTATCTCTCCCGTCCAGCATGTTGACCACACCACACAGCTTGGTGTTGTCAGTGAACTTGCTGAAGGTACACTTGATCCTGCTGTCCAGGTTGCCAACAAAGATGTTAAACTGACTGGTCCCAATACCGATATCTATGGCTATGTGAAGCCCATTCAGTCCTAACACTAATAAATGGAATAAAGTAATGAATGTTTCATGAAATAAAGTAATGAATGTTTCAGCCAAGCGGCTGCTGCATCTTCTATTCCTTTGGATCAACAGATGTTAGGAATCATCAAATTCAGACCTCTAAGTGACAAAATGATACAAGTACCTATAAAAATGGAGAATTAGCAGTGTTATCATCCTCCTATGCACACTTTATGTGTTTGAACACTATTGTCTGCAGACCTGAATCCACCATCTCAAACTCCCATCTCATATCAACAAGAACACATAGCATTTTGTTCCCACATCCTAAGAAAGGTGGGGAGGAAAGAGTGAGATTTTGTACTCTTTTGGCTTGAAATTATTAAATTTCATTACAGGGGATAGGTTACTTTCTTGTTTTACTTACATGCAAGATGTCATTGGCCACAATATCTTTTTCCTAATGGCAGGAACACTTACACATCACTCTGCTTTCCTATTTTCCATCCACAGTAGAGTGGTTCCACATTTGTTTAGCAAGAATACTGAGCCCTCTGCAAAGGTTTGCTGTAAATTCAGAAGAGGAGAAAAGTCTACATTTCATGTTGCTTTCCTCCTGCAAGATTAATTCACATCCTTAGATCTCCTTTTAGAAAGCTAACAAACCATGTTAGAAGAAAAGAAAGTCTTTAATAGAGAAACATTGCATTCAAAAGAACATACAGCATTGACAGAGGCCACAGTTCAATTCTTTGACTCATTTTCTGTAGTGGCACAGATAACAGATCTTCACATCTTTTTTCCTATTAGAAGCAAAACCTGGTGCTCTTCACAGCCAGACAACTTTGTCAAAGGATTTCAGAGAAAAATGAAAGGCTTTAATGTTCATGAGGAGTAAACAAATTCCTTGAAATTACTATAATTTAAAAACCCAAAACCACAACTACTAAAGGTCATTCGACTACCTTTAAAGAGAATGCCTTTCTATAGAGCAAGTTCAGTCTAAAGTTCAGATCTGTATTTGTTTCATTTGGTCCTTCTAGGACTTCAAATAAAACAAAAGTTTTTATCCTATTAAACCATGATTGCCCAGTTACAACTGCTATAACCTCACAAGTTGTTAAGTCTCTCAAGTCTGTTTTGTGCAGCCCAACCAGTATGCAGGCTGGGGCAAGCAAAACTCGTAACTTAAAACAAGTCAGTTGAAGCTTTAGAGAGCTGCTTCTATTTATGCAATGTACTACTACAGCTAATTTCATCGCACTGACGTGGATGGACCTCTTCAAATCGTCTGTGCTACACACTTGCATGATCAGAACAATTAAGCAACGGGGATTGGAGCACCTCAGTCAAAAGACAATGAAGTGACATCTCAGATCTGCAGCATTAAAAAGGCTGGGGAAAAAAGTGAAGTTATTAGAAAACTGTTTGTTAGGACCAACATTTTATCTTTATAGTGGTTTGTTTGTTTGTTTGTTTGTTTTTAATGGACATAGTATCTTACCTCCAGCAGAGATGACAGTGTAGATTTGGGAAATGCAAAATCTTGTCTCCAAAGATGAGTGATAAGAAATAATTTAAAACACTAAGTTTTCGCCATAGAGGAAATAACAGCTTGGCAAATCTTGTAATGAAGTTTGACAGATGCATTAAGAATAGAAAGTAAAAATTATAATATGCTGCTGTGGTTCAGAAGCAGTCCAAAGATATACTGGTATCTCAGCATTATTTTGTCTAACATTGTATAGATTTCTGAGTACTCACACAGTCATTCTTTATTCTGAAATAGGTGTAAGAGGTTATTTACATATTATTTGTTCCCAGCTGATGATTTACACAAATATTTATGTTAAACCATTTTTGCTACTCTCAGAGTTTTACGTAGATGTCCTAAGAAGAATTTTTAAAGTGGAAAAGGCAGAACTTCCACACAAATTTGGAATAATGAGGAGCTAGTTTGGAGTTTGTATCGCCATACAGAATACATACATATTTTTAAAGTTGAAACAGTATCTGCTATTTTCTCTAGTTAGATCTCCAGCTTTGTAGAACTCAGATTGAAAATGCCTCCCTTAAAAACAGATTTAAAATATAAGCTTAATTCTAACTTCAAATGATGTGAATGCAACTTATCCTCATCTGGAGAAGAAAGTTCAGATGGTTGTAATTACTAAAGATTGCATGCCATTAGATGTAGGCACATAAATTAATTTCCTTTTATAATAAAGTAATGCCACTGCAGTTGCACATAAGCCCTAAGGTAATCTGGGCTAGAGCTAACAGAAATTCACACAGGAAATGATGGACAAATTTACATAGGAGTTGAATACATGTTTCTGTTGAAAATGAAGAGTTCTGAAAACAATACATTTATAATCCCCTCAAAGGTCTTAGCCATTTCCTATCTGTGATGATCTAAAGAGACAAACTATGCAAAACAGAGTAAACATTCTTTGCTAACAGCAATATTACAAATTGTTATTTAAGGTGGTAATGTCTGACAAGATAGAGATGTAGTGGTGACCTTTAGTGCATAAACCCAATAATACTTACATATGCTTAATCATCTGTATTGTTAAAAGACTCATGATCAATCTTCTTATTTCACAGAGGGAAACAGACACTAGCTCGGGCAAAAATGCCTTGCTGAAGTTTATGCACTCCTGGTTTTCGAAAAGCCAGGAGGAAAACCCCATTCTCATGAGATGCAGTCCCGTGACCTATCCACTGGACCATGCTACTTCCCAGAACACTGTAGTTTTCAGAAACCCCTATATGAAGCAATTTTTCATAATTAAAAACAAACCAAACGTCACAGCAAATATTTCATATGTTAGAGGTTTCATCTGAGGGTCAAAATTAACTTTCCTAAATTACATATTTCCTTGTGGATATTATTCTGAGGCTCTGAAAAGTAAAACTACAGCTCATAAAAATACACCCTGAGGAACAAGATACTTCATTAATTCCTTAAAGGTTTAGCATAACTGTTTTTAACTCCAGAAAAATCTTTCAACTAACTGGATACTCTCTGATGTCCGTTCTTCAAGACTTGACACATGAAAAAAATTATATGTGCATGCAATTAATCTTATATTTTATCACCCCATATTTTAATAATTTTCGTCTCTTAGAGACTTACACCCTAAAATGATGCTAGCTCAGCTCTGTAGTATTTACATTTTTTCTGATTTTTTACTTTTTAAAGTATTTGTTTTTATCATTTTATCCTAACTTAATTTACCGTATCATATACAAAATACTTTATATTGGGATTTAAATAAATACTTTAAATATCATAGAACCGTAGTATCATTAAGGTCGGAAAGATCATGAAGTCCAACCACTGCCTTAGCACTGCCAAGTCCACTATTAAACTGTGTCCCTAAGTGCCACATAGACATGTCTTTTAAATACCTCGAGTGATGGTGACTCAACCACTTCCCTGGGAAGCTTGTTCCAGTGCTTGACCCCTCTTAGTGAAGAAATTTTAGTGGTATAATAAGAGTCTAATTTTTGGGGCACAGACATAAAAATAGATAAAATAAATAGCGTATTTATCAAAGAGAAAGCAGCATACCTAGCTTACTTTAAAACACTGACCTAAAATAAAAAGAAAAATCCAAAATTTAACAAAAGGGAGAAAATAAGTAAGATGAGTAATATTGAATTATATTTACTACATTTTTAACCTTATAAACGAAAGAGTAACATGTCAAAATAGTAACATGTCAGCAATAAGCTTTACAGCTTGGATTCTTCCATTTTTCATAATCAACATTAAATAATCAACTGGCATTACAGTTCATAATAAATGTAGGACTACTATAGAAACACTGCATGTCTTGGGGCAATGTACTATGCTGTGATCCCGTACTCAAGTTCATCGCAACCTTATACTTTCTAAAGCAACTATATCTGCCGCACTGAAGTTTCATGAAACACTGGACAAGTTAAGGTAAAATCAAAATATCCAAAACCAGCTGCAGTCAAAACTTTATAAAGGCACAAGTGATAGAAATGCAAGAACACTATGCTTCATTAACTGAATATCAAGTTTAAAAGAGCTCGTTCTATTTAATCTGAGCACATGTGCATACACTGCCACTAAAAGCACAGAAAATGAGAGAGTCCCTTGTCAAATAGGGTCTGAACAGGGACTTTTTGGGGTGAGGTGAGTTTTTCAAGGAGTACTGAAGATAGATGGTGAACAGAGCTCTTGTAACCAGGTCACAGTTGCCTGTTATTCCAGTATTAGAATCAAAGATAATTTATGAAAAGCTCAAGGAATATTTCTTCTGACCTGGCATGAATGTGAGGTAAGGAACAACTGAAGACCTTGTAATGCTGCTCAAAAGCAAAAGCTTAAGGTCAGCCTTTTTATTAGCTTTATCTGCAGCAAAAATATTTCTTGACTTCAGTGAGGCTGCTTATAAGAGTAAAGATTACAGAATTTGTGACAAAACCCAGATACATTTGGCTAATGGTGCCAGAGTTTTTGGGACTGAAACATTTTCTAAAATTCGTCTTTTTTTCAGTGTATTGACATTATTTTAAATTCCCATTTAGCATAATCCTTCAGAAAGGCTCAGTCTCCAGTAGATATCTAAGATAAGATATCTAGGCAAACACTTAACATTTACTAGCTCCCATTTTCACTCAGACTAAGTGCTGAGGTTTTGAAAATCAGTGTGCTTCAGGGTACAAATGGGAGCTGCTGGATGCAGACATATTTAGAAAAGAATTTCCCCCAATAGCCTGGTTACCTAATTAGCTTTTTACAAGGGAGACGAAGGAATGAAGGGGAACTATTTTTCCTCTCTCTAAAACTTTGGTGCACCCAACTCTCAAGTACAGTGCAGGTCTGGGCTCTGCGTGTCAAAGCCAAAGTAGGATGTGGGATGTATGGAGGGCAACTAAAATTACCAAGTGGGTGAAGTGGCAGCTTTGTAACAGCATGAAAAAGCTGAAACTTCCCAATTGAGAGAGAAGGCTGAGGTGACAATATGATGAAAGCTAATAAAGGTGGAGGGTAAAGCAAACAAAACTGTTAATCACCCCATGCCATGCTATTAGAACTGGAAATACTCTAGAAAGCCACTAGATCCATTCAAAACAGGTAAAAATGTGGCCAGGTTCAGGTGCTCTCCCTCAGCAGCACTCCTACAGCTGCCTTTAGAGATGGTCCATCCGCAGGGTGTTTCCTATACCCCCTCACCTTCTCGTGCCTACTTGCATTTTATGTAGGCTGGAGGACAGGACAACAGGGAAACAGAAAAAGAAGCCAATCTCTCACAGCTGCATTACTCCATGTAGTAAATTTAAAAATGAAAAATGCAAGAAAACATTGTGTCTTCTTTTCTCCTTCATGTTGCAACAGAAGCCCAACCATACAATCTTCAGGCAATAAAATTAATTTACAGGAGCTGTCAGTCCATTCCTTACCAAACATTTGAAGGGAACTTCAAAGGAGAAGCAGATCTGATAGGATAATGAAGCATCTTTGTCTTGGTAATCACAGAATAAATCTGAATGGCTCTTCTTTGAGCCCGCTCACAATAAGGCAAACCAGTGCTCTATCAGGAATTACACCTTACTCCTTCATATTTGACTGTCACAAATATGCACGTATTTCTTTGGATTTTCATGATATTAGTATGTAAAAATTATTCAAAAATGCAATTTGCATATATGAGAAAGGTGAGCATACAGGTATGCTTCAAAAAAAGAAAAACAGAACAGGATAGGGAAGAAGTTCAAACACAATTCAGCATTTTCAGCATTCTGTAATTTTAATATGTTGGCAAATACTGTTAGATGAAGAAATTATTTATGTTCATTAAGATTTTTATTTATTGAAATGTAAAAGGCACTCAGTATTTTGGAATGCATGCTTGTCTCAAAAAATCTTACCATTTGTATGGCTTTAGTACTTACTGCGTTACTTCAGCTGTCAGCTACCTGCTATGTGGCACTCATTTGCATAAACTAATTTCTAAATAAAAAGTGGGTGCAAATGGGGAAGAATAAACGGATGTATTTGTTGGTACACAACATATATACCAACAATACATGTTGGTATACAACATGTATTACTAATCCCTTATTAAAATCTCACAACTGCTTGGTAGAATTAAGGCATCTATCTGTTAATGGTTCTCCATTGATCAGGGTACACTTGTTTATGTGTGTAGATGGGGATGACTCCTTTGTGGTAATGATCTTCAATGCATGGAATTCTGATCTCAGAATTTGGAATAACGCTAGCATTAAAAATGGCTGATCAAAGACAAAGGCCCTGCAATTCTGGTTCCTGAACCAGAAAGGATCCTATGCAGGCCACAGGTACAGCCCCACTACATGTGTAATTTTAAACTGAGTTATAACACTGTATGCTCAGCAAGTAACAAGACACGTTACTTAAAGCATAATGTTTTATGCTTCACATAAGCATTAAAACATCAGCATTCATGTTGCTATAGTTTATAAAACAACTTGGTATTTTAAATCAAGCCATCTGTGACTACAAAACATTGGGTGTGATCCTACATGCAAAAAAAATCCAGTTCACTGCTATCACAAACAAGGACAGTTTAAACAGTCATAGACTAATATGAGATTAAACTGTTACTTTATATTTAGGTAGATACAAGATGTGCAAAACTTTTGGATCACATTATGCAAAGAGAATCCTATGAAGTAGCAGTGGAAATACCTATTAGGAAATATAACCTCTTTCACAAAAGCAGGGTACTTCTTTGCATGAACACATTTTGACTGGGACAATGGCTGTGTCCTAAATTTAAAGTCTCAAACACCTGTAGAAAAAAATTAAGTAAGAAGTTACTGGCCAGGTACACTTGCTGTGTCTTCCTTGAACTTAAAAGAAACTGCTGTGTACTTACATACTATGCTTGTTTGTACAGAAGTCTACAGGTGCAATTTCCAAGAAAATAAATAGCTTTGACTATTAAAATACCACAGCTTTCTTCTCCTGACTCCTCCCCACCACCACTATGCTTTAAGAATGGAACTGTTCTCCTACCAAACTGCACATCTGGTAATTATCTCAAATTTACTATCTACGATTAAACATATTTTTCCTATAGAGTTGGATGCTCCTGCTTTAAAACTCTTGATGAACTTCTGCTTCAGGGTGCCTGCACTTCCCTGCTGAATTACAAATTTTCATTGTATAACTTGTGTCTTAACTTCAAATACACTGGAATCTGTTTGGATGAAAAGGCTTAAATGAGTAATAGCTATTAAAATTTCCAGACCAAAACAAAAACAAAACCCACATCAAGGCAGAGCTAAGGTTGAAAAGGAGTATCAGTTACTTAAGGTATAAAGCATAATGGTATATTGTATAAAGCATAAATTATCCCCAAAGTAAACATTCCAAAACCCCCAGGAAACTCAGGATTAAGGATGAAAACTTAAAAGGAATCCAAACATCTTGTATTATTGAAATGCAGTGTGAAAGCCTCCAAAACAAACTTAGATCAGCCCTGCAGCAGCACCATGTTGTAAGCCAGAAATTATGATTAATGCATTTAGTATCTGTGGCCTGAAACTAGCCTAATGTGTATTTCAAAGGTAATTTTTCATTTTGCTCCTTTGTATGCAACAAGTGACTATGAGAAGCAATAGAAGGTGAGTAGGAGAAAAATAGTGGTATATAACCATATTATGAGTTTCACTGCAGAACTGGTCAACAGTTGATTATGCAGAAATACAAAATGTCCGTCATGAGCATGAAGCTATAAGCAAAATCCTGTTGTACCATGCATAAATGTTTCATTACTGTGAAAAGAAACCATTTCTGGCTGGACCAGTAAACCTAAATCAGGAAAGGCTCCATTAGATTTAATAACTTGTTAAAAGATAAACAAGTGGGATTTCAATTCTTAAAATTAAGCACAGATATTAAAATCTGAGAAACAAACTTTTTACACTGCATAGGTTACCTATCTAGTCTAACTGAGTAGACAGAACTTTTCTACAGAACAATAAGAAAAAGAGTAAGAAAAGATAAACGTTTGCCAAAAATATCAAGGCCCAAAATGCACATTTAGTTTCAAAATTCTTTTATTGCAGTTGGATAATAGAGATAAATATCTAAGAGCAAAAGCCAGTCAGTCACATTTATTTTCCTTTGGAACAATTCTGCAAACTGGTTTTATGATAAAGAACAAAAAGTTGCACTACATTTTGGAACATTTTGTTCTTTAGAACTGGTCAGACAGGCGGGAAATATTAAAGTACTACAAATTAAATGAATAATTTTCCACTTCAGCTTTATTTCCCAAATTGAACAAGTCCAAGCAAAAGAAACTATGATATTTTCTGCTTTGGAGATCCATATCAGCTGGTGATGAACTTCAAGCTATATTAATTTGATTGAAAAGTTTATCCTTAATAACCTGAGACATCAATCCATGTATAGCTTCTATGGTGGTCTTGCAGCTGAAAAACAAGCATAAATTCAATGTTGGACAAAAACTGAACTGAACTGTCATTTACCTTGAAGATATCCAGCTGTTTTGGAAGTTCAGGGTGCCCATAACCCCATGAATCTTAAAAACTGTCCAGAAAGGAACAGTCACATACAGCAATTTAGCCATTGTTGCCAATACCTTTTTGTTACTTAAAAAGCAAACTGACTATACACACAAAGACCAATTCCAGCAAACTTCTTTGTCTTGCAATTTAGGACATCTTACATTAACAATGTCAAGTGGGCTCTGTGGTCATCTGAACCAAAAAAAAAAAAAATTCCTTAAGGGAATGGAGCTATCAGCTAGTGTTATCAATACCTGCAGGCTCTCTCTGTTCTCTCCCTTATCTCCTTTGCCCAGGCCCAGGATGGTAGTACACAGTAATTATGGTTCCCCTGAGAAACTTTACAGGGAATATTAAAGGAAGAATTTATAGAATAAATCAGTTATTGGTCAAAATATGTAATATGCAAAACCCCTGAACAGCTGAGAGGATTCTTATTGATCCAAGTTTTCCCCACTGTCTGCCTTAGGGCAATGTAGTGTCAAACTAACAAATACAAACAGAATATACAAATGCAAAAGATGAATCAGGACTGAAGGCATGGAGAATAGGGACAAATTACTACTAGACAGATAAAGGAATCCTAGGGAAAGGAAGCTGACTTGGAGCACAATTTGGCTAATGCATATGTCCCCTCAGAAAATGGCTTAGAGATGTGCATGGACAGTAGCAGAAATTATCATACATACCAGTGTAAGAACCTTTATGCTAATGCTTTACAGCACTGTTTTCTTAAAACAGGTGTGCCCCAACAATCCTTTAGTAAACTTTGCAACCTTATTTCTTCAAAGTAATTTACGTGACACTAAATTAATTGTCCTATGTCTGCATAGGTCTTCTATTGTCTTTATTCTTCCCTTAAGCAAGATCACTAATTGAAGAAAAACATGCATGTGTAGAAGTGTTACAGCCCATTCTGGGAACTATGGTAGCCTTTGTTGCACAGGAAAGCAGAATTAATGACAAAAACAATCCCTTCCAATTCCTTACAATTTATAAACTAACTACTGATGAAGACTAAATAAAAACAGAAAAGAAAAAATACCTAGAATTGCTGCAAGAAATATTATAGTAGGATGATCAGAGGAGGAGCTATTTCTTAGAATAACTGTAAGCATGTGAGAGTAAGGGGAAAATAAAATGGGGTCAGTATTATGGGACTCCAAACAGAGATCAAAATCAATGCAAGCTGGGCAGCAACTCCAGCCTTTTCACGTCCTTAAAGCATTGCTATTCTGTTGCCCGACAGGAACTGGGAGGCATCACTTAACCTGGCTGCTGTGACCTAGCAACAACATTATCTCCACTGCAAATGTATTCTGCAATTGAAATAGGCTAAATGATTATTAATTTTTATAAAGTCAACCTGCCTCCAACTTGATCATGTTTGTTAGAAAACTTTTAGGAGCTGTGAACTTTCCTAAGAAGGAAACAAGCACACAGAAGACACCAGCACAAGAACAGCTCTGATTCTATTTAGCAATGACCATATTACATTTGCAGGTATTCCCCCACTGCTTACTGGGAAACACAGGCTTGTCCAACACAGGCTGAACCCCAACTTCATTAAGGCAAAGCCTATCTTCACTGAGTCACAGTGAGCAAGATGTAAATAAAGTTATTTCTGTTCACACAAGAGCTCCTTTTTGTCTCTTGATTTTTTTTACCTACACAAATCACCACTCCTCTCGTATCTCAAAAACCAGTTCCTTCGTAAACTTTGTACTATGGAACACTATGCTAACATGGAGGTGTGTCAGGGGAGAGAATACCAGGAAACTGTTCTATTATCAACATAAAGTGATGGAGAAGAGGAACAGAAAGCCTCAAAATCTGAAAACACACAAATGAAAAACATCCCAGATTTTGTTCAATTTTTGCACTCTGTTCCAAGGGATTCTACAGAATTGTTCTTTATTAAATGGAATTACTACATCTCACTCAGGACACTGCTAAGGTGCATGCAGGTGAGTCCTGCCTTCACCACAGATGGACCTGAGTTGTACCAGCATATACAGTGCAGTATTTCTTGGTTTTCAAAGTGTGAAATTTCTCAGATATAATGTCTTTGAACCCAGCCAAACAACCTGTTGGATACTGTTACCCTTTGTTAAAAGATTTTACTTGGAAAAATGGTGACTCTAATATGGTATAGTCTAAGCACACATCATTCTTAAGACAATTGGGAAAGCGATGTATTACTGAGAAGTAACTTGTATACTTCAAAGCTCAAAATTAATAGAGCTGATCACCAATAAACATAAGGAAAACTGAGGAAAATATTACAACTTTCTTCAAATAATTTTGTAGACCTAGTGATAAGAAGTTTATTAACTTATAATTGCAACTATTTGCTGTCAGGCAGGGTAACTAAATACAATGGCCAGATATCTGTAAGCAACTTCTTAAAAACAAAAAACAACAACAAAACCCCAACTTCTTCTTATTTCTGAAAAAAACCCCCCATTAATTAAGAACTGCAAAAAAAAGGAGCTCATAATTTTAAATTAGTTAAAGTATTAGACAAGTGTAAACTAAACTTACTGGACTGTTACCACTAGTTCTTAAAATCATGTTCTATACCATAGTTTTATTTACTGTTAATTTTAACCCGATTAACCACAAAAATGTGCTTATTTCTAGCAAAGTTACAATTTTGCACTTGACAGAAAACTTTTTTTTTGTTTTCCAGATACTGATGGAATTGTACAGCAATTTTTTGTTTAATAAACTAGAGTTGAATTTATTCCAAACCTAAAAAAATTGAAAATTCATCGTAGGTTTAATAGAGGCTAGATTTTCTTTAACTTTCAAAAATAACGAAAATAACTACTGACTTCTGGAGTCTCTCATTCCTATCTATAATCTAATCATTCTTATTTCTGATCTTGTCGGGTTACAATTACAGGCATGATAGAAGTTTAAAACCAAATAATACCTTTTACAGGGAAGAACACATGGATGTGTCATCTTACCTGTCTCTTGTTGCTTTTGCAAGTTTGTCTTCTGATTTCTTGTCATGAGTCTCTAAACCCAGCATGAAACTGCCCCTTCCAAGCTGAGCTTCTGACTGTTCTAATTTTTCAGACAAATCAAAGACTTGGCCGGTGGTGTAGTCTGCATTCTTAAGAGAAAGAACATAACAAACACATTGAATTTAAGCTATAAATTCAAGCATTTATACACAAAATAAACCAAATCTGAGAAAAGTTTTTGAAAGTGCAGTGCTGCATATTTTAATCTACATCTGCAATAGAAGTGATATAGAACATGAGCGGTGGTTAAGAGAACAGAAGCTGAACACCTGACAAATGCTCAATCTCTAAAGCTGGAATTGGGCACTTTTTATTACTTTCAACCCATGCCCTAAGTTATGAAAGAGTAAAATTCAGTTGGTTTTGAGCAAGAGAAAAAAATAATTGGCTTCTGCAGAGGAAAGGTTTTGATGCTCAGCTCTTACATTGAAGGTTTATCTGCAGTATTTCTGTAGTAACCTTGTTTTAACAGTTCCATTGTTTACTTTTTAAAAAGTATTTACTTATTAAACAGCATTATTCATTACAGCGCTCTACAGAGATGCAAGGTTAAAAAGTATTTAAGACAAAATCTAAGTGTACAGAGAGAACTCAGTAAAATTAAACATGTTATTCCCACCTTCTGCTTTTACAGAGTAGATATGAGGAACATTTCAGTATTTATGATTAGGAAAACCTTCCTTTCTTGTTTTATCTGACAGATTCTTAATGTGGGATCTATATCCATCAGGGTCCTATTAAGCATTTTACAGCAGAGAGCCTGGCTTTCAGCACTCATGAATGAATCAATGCACGCAACTGTGGTACTTACAGTAAGCAAACTAGAAGAACTGAGAGTGTTCACCCAGTACTTGTTCCACAAAAGCTCAAGCAATTTACGATCCAAAGATGATTTAAAGTATGAGACCTCTAAAGCATAATACCTTTAAAAACACACAAGCAAACAACATGAGTTTCCATCTCTCTTCCGTGACTGTCATATCCAAAGTACATGCAACTCAAAAAATCTTTATCAGTGGCAAATATCTTAAAAAATTCCAAGCACTTAAAGTTACTCCCAGTTCCAAATCTCTGTATGATTTTCCGTAAGTAATTCATATATAGATTTAATACATAATCCCCACACATACTGCTATGTTCTGCTTAATGTGACTGCAAGGGGTTTTTAATTATTCTCTTAACCTGTTCCATGCTTGGGTTCTTCAATACTTTAATAACTTACAGATGATTGTAGTTTTGCATACATCACCTCTAATTCTTTTAGGAATGTATGGTAGCAGTAGATGTTACAAACAGGCAAACAACCTTACATTCTACCACAGGTATTTTGAAAGCCAGGCTTTAGTGGTGTTACAAATTAACAGTCCAGTAATGCAAGAAAAGGAACTGCACAACACTTGCCCCTGCTCAGAAGAGCAGCGGCATTACAGCCTCCCCAGTCCTGCTGATCAATCAACATCTGACCCTTTCCTCCCTGCCCTTACAAGGCATCACTGCTTAAACAGGTTCAGAAATCAACTGCTAAACCTTTTAACCAGGTTCCTCTTTATCTCTGCAGCAGTTCTCCCTTAAAACATCTCCTGATAAATGCCAGTAACACTTTTTGCACAAAAACAAGAGTGTTAAAGCAACAGTGTACTTCAAGATATGAAACACTACAAGAAATTTGCTTTTCCATAGTGAATCACTAACCTAAACATACAAAAAATAATAAAGTTAGTAGTTTTTATGTTACTTACTGTTTACAATGTACACCAAAGTCTTCTATTTTATTGAGTGGAATAGTCTGATATTCAGAGGGGCCTTCATCTGGAGGTTTATAGCCCTAAAAATTTAATAAATGGCAAAGATGACACAGGAATTCTGGGGCTTTTTAAAATGCCTAAACTTCACCAAAAAATTTCTAGTTTATGCAATTCTAGTTTATTTTTGTCTATAGAAAATGACATTTCCCCTGGTAGCCTGTAATTAGGGATTTTCTTGGACCTCAGGTTTACATTTGGCTTTACTAGCTGTACTAGTCATTATATTGGCAGGTTTACCAAAAGCAAACTAGTGGTCATAGTTGAGTTTTTTCACATGAGTAACATGGCAAGCTATGATTAGATCACTTCTTAGATCAAAGAAAGGGCAAGCTTTTTCCCAGACAGTATTTCTCCACCTATTCTTTGAAATTTTGAGTGAAGATAGGAGAAATGAGAAGAGGGAAGAAACATCCATGGGTATGCCTCAGGGATACCTAAAACTTTCAGTTACTTGTTTAGCCAAGCTGGTGCCACTCACAGCTACTGACTAAACTGCCCACAGTCCACTGTGAGAAGTCCCTAAAAATATGCTTTTATTCTGCATTTTCCAGATGTGATTTGGTTTTCAGGTGCAGGATTCTTCTCCCTGTTGAAAATTCTCAAAGTATTTATGAAGTGGTTTTGCCCACAGAAGTGAATATTCTCCTGAATCACAAACTGTTCTAAAGATCTCTCATGTTTTTGTCAACACAAAAATAATGCTTGGACTTTTCACAAACATTTTTGTTAATTACAAAATTTAATTTTTATTAAACAGTTAATTATGGTAATTTTTTACTGGATGGCTGCCAGAAGTTTTGATGAGTCACTAATAACTGGGTATTTAAAAGATATACCTGAGCTTTATTGGAGTAAAATTAAATAGCACAGCCAGAAGTACACGAGAGGACACATCTGGAGACCTAGATCTCCAATACTGATGTGATTTTCTGGTTTTAAGCCTAACCCATACTGTCTAATTAACTTTTTTGTACATTAGTTTGTGACGATTCATAATATTTATTTGAAAAAGTTAAGTAGGTAGTTTTGAACCTTCCTTTTCTAAAATGAAAAGTAAATTACAACATATTAAACACGCTATTAACATTTGGGTTTAGGACTAAAAGATAAGCAGAGAAGAACTAACATAAAACTATTTTCAGGAATGCTACCTACAGCTATATCCATTAAAAAATGGCTGTATGGAGCTACATAATTTTGGGACAGCTCCACAATCTGGACAGTGTAATTGATTTAACACTGCCAAAACGTTATGAAAATCAATCTAGAAGTCAACCTTTATAAACATAATCGATATCCAAAGGTGTGCAGTAACCAGTGTATGGGCACATCTTCCTTTGGAATGAACAATGCCATTCAGTACAGCACAGCAGACCAAACTCAGACAATCACCACAGTAATATTTCGAACCAATCCATAGTTATTTAAAGAGAGTTCAGTGATCACACACTAGATAATTTTAACTATTTACCTTAGGATACGTCCTAAAAGCTCCGAGATTTACTTTTCCTGCAGATATTGTTCTTGTTGGATCAATCTGTAGAAATACAGGTAATACCCATTACATACACTTTATTATTACAGGCTTAAATTAAGCTTTTAGTAATTTTATTTCAGAAATGTAATTCATGCCAATTGTATTCGTTCTGTCATAAACTTCTTCTGTCATAGAAAAAAGTACTTGTCACAGTGCTTTTTCTGTTGGTATGAGTCTCTAAAAAGATGGGAATATCAATAGCCTTCAGTGGATCATTTTTTCAAACTAAATTTCCTTATTTCCAAAATACTTAAGAACCCCTTATGCTTAAGAACTATACCATAACTGAAACCATGCAGTGAAAACGGTCTAGGCAAGCAACACTACTGGTTTGGCCAGTATGTGGCCAGCAAAGCAAAAGGAGTGGCACCAGTTTAAAGTGTGGATCTAACACTTCCATCATACAAAGTACACAGTACTAGAATCCTAATAGACAGAAATGCAAAAAGTACTTACAACTACTGCCACGAAGGGTTCCTGAAATTGCTGATTAAGCATCTGGGTACTGACGTCGATCCCCGAGAGCCAGCAGCCGTAGCCGGGGTGACTGTGGTACCAGCCGATGGCATTTTCCAGGCGTCCGACCTAAGTAAGAGCAGGGAAGGGAAACAGCCCCAGAGTTTAGCACCATTCCCAAAGCACCGGCTGCCCTCCAGCGGCACTTCCAGCACACTGCAAGGCGCGGCAGGATAAACAGGAATTTCCACTCGTGCTAAACTATTCCCTAGAAACAGCACAATGGGTACTACGGGCATTCTCTGCTACAGCTGCTGCCACAGAACAAAGGCCTTCGAGGAGCCTGGAGCTCCTTCTTCAGCGACACCTGAAGTACAGAAGAGGTTCCACACAGCTGGATGGTGAGCTGGGGCTCCTCAGCAGGGCTGAGAAACTTCTTAGGGATGTAACACAAGTATATATAATCTCATATAATGTAAGGAACATCAGCAGAGAATGAATTATTTAGTATGGTAACATATCTCACAGGCATATACTATTAGATTAGTGGTAAGTTTAAAAAATAACTTCAAAGGCATGTTTTCAAACACCAGAAGTGACAGAAATTATTGCCTGGAGCCACGTTTAAAAGCCAAAAGATGAATTTTGGACAACTTGTTATCAGATAAAACCTCAAAATATTTGGAGTTTCCAAATAATACAGCTGGCTATCTCTAAAAATACTGGAAGAGAAAGGAGCAAAGCCAAAAAAACCCAGAGAATAAACACCTATTGAATCTAATTTTTGTAATCCTCTCTACGGAATTGTTTACTGGCTGCTCCAGTTACGATGAGACAGAACACACAAACTGCCTACTTTATTTTTTAACTGGTGAATAGTATTTGTATTTTCTTTACAGCTCCCATGAGAGAGACCAACAAAACACTAAAGAATGTGTGTTATTTTTCAAAGCCAAATAACACATTTGGCTACATTAAGACCAGATCCTGTCCATAGAGAATCAAGTAACTGGAATGTCAGCATCTATAAAGTACTTATATAGAGGGATATATTAACTAGCAACCTAATGATAAAAGGAGCTTTTCCAGGAACAAGTGCTTGCCAAAATCAAATATGAAACAGACAGCATGAAAACTCCTCCAGAGCACCACAAAAGCTGAGTTATTTTATTTGCACACAAGTTCAGTTTCAAAATTGTGAAACCAACTACAGACAAAACCGAACAACATAAACAATGGGAAAAAAACATTTCCTATCACATAAGACCTACAGAAACCTGGACTGTTTTAAACATGAGACAAGCTGTTTATGATTTTATGCTATATACTTACTATTTTGAAATTCAGTATTTCTACCTAAGAATGGGATTGTATGAATATATCTTTATTTAAAGACAGTATGATTGTATTTTTAGGCAAAGACACCTCTTCAAGTTACATGCTTTTTGCAACGGGAGTATTAGCATCATGACATCGCTTTCAGATAAAAGAAACTAGATTAAATTAATTATTTCTAAATTTTCTCACAGGGAGGAATTATTAAAAAAAGTCCCAGAACATAACTATTTCTGCACTATGTTTACTCTTTGCTGATGTTATGATTCAGCCTAATGCACATCCATTTCAGTATCTCCAACTGTATGTAAGGCTGTGAATATAAGTACAACACTCCAAAATAACCCAAATACTTCTGCTACATCTATTTAGTAAGCAAGGGGCTTTTAATTTTTAGCTGGTTTAAATATCAAAGGCTTGACTGGGTCTCAAAACTGTTTGAGCTTGAAGAGTTAAAGTTATTTCAACTCTTATTTGTTGTGTAGGATTGTCCTGTATTGGAAGAAGCACATCAGCAAGTGCTCTGATGTGCTGTGCTGCTTTCTGCATCAGCCACAGAGCAGAGTCGTACTTCCGTTATCCTTCTGCACATGAGAACTTTACTGTATAGTCAGCTTTAATATGACATGGATCTCTGAATAGAAAGTGACAAAGATGGGAAACAGACAAGTGAGTCTCTTCACCTAAATTTCCAAATGATAAATACAAATATTTAAGTTGCACTGAAACTTACTTACTCCTTCATTGGCATTTTCGTCACAAATATGTCTTTTTTATTTTATGGAAAAGAGCAGCATACTGTACAGTAAGACCTCAGAAGAAGGTAAGAATTAATGTCATAATCCTGATCTACAAATACTAAGTATGTCCAATGCACACATATATTTAATTTTGCATATTGTTTTTAGAAAGAAGTATCAGTTATTTTAGAAACACACTCCCTCACACAGCCAGCAGCTGCAGCCATAAAAACACTTCCTCAGCAATGAAAATAATTTACAACGGGAAGGATAATGCACTACTTTTCATAGAATCATTAAGGTTGGAAAATATCTCCAAGATCGTCGTGTCCAACTTTTGATGACCCACTGTAAGTCAGGGAAATATGTATGTGAAAATGTTTACAGGGCCCTGAGTTCCGTGCTGCTGACACAGTTCTTACTGTCATGTTTCAGTAGAAACAGGACAATCGGGCAGTCGCTTTATCGCTGAGGCAGAAAGGAAGCCTGCAACCCCCCGAGTATGTTCCTGTAGCTCACAAGAGGCACAGGATCTCCACGGAGGCGGTCAGACACCCCCTGCCACCTCTCCTTACCTGCTTGGCGTTCTCGATGTAGGCAGCCATGTACTCGTAGGCAGCGGCCTGCGCGTTGACGCGGGTCTCGGTGCCCTCCACAGGCAGGGCGAAGCTGTCCATGATGATCATGGTCTCCCCGTCCACCTTGCCCAGCATGAGCCCCATCACCTCCAGGTTGCCACCGGACCTGGCGTGCATCACCATCTTTAGCAGCGCCAGCGCAGAGATCTTGCAGTACTTGAAGTAATGGTGGCTGCAACATCGCAGAGGCCGCGGAAAGGAAGGCAGAGCCATCAGATCAGGCCGCTTCTCACCGCCCGCCCGCCCGGCCCGCCGCCCCTCTCCCACTCACTCCTTGGTCCAGGGCTTGGCCGCCAGGATCTCCTGCTGCTGCTTGCGGTCGTACTTGTAGATCTCGTCGATGCTCTGCGCCTCCTGCATGTTGTTCGCCAGCT
>VZRR01013115.1:3764-29087 GCA_013398015.1 Oreocharis arfaki
TTTTTTTTTTTTTTTTTTTTTTTTTATCTCACTGAAAGACATAGAGCAATATGGTGTTGGGAGGAGAGAAACAAGTCAAAAGCTTGCTATTGACTTTGTGGTGCCCCGTGCCAAACAGATCCGCTGCCAGATTGTCAGAGTAGTCAGGAATCTCAGGCGCTTTGGTGCCCTTGAGGTCTCAGACACATCTGCTTAGGAAAACTGCCTTATTGCATCTGAGCCGGTGAGGCAGGCGGCTGAGCTCTGCTGAATGATGGCTGGGTTGCCGTGATCCACGCTTAGCTACAGTGCTGCAGGAACATTTCCAAGCACATAGATCTTAATAGGACTTCATTAGTCCAAAATACAGATGCCTGTCTCCTTGCCAGCATCCTGAGTATATTTCCCTGCACTGCTCTTCATAGAATATGAGATTAATCTGATAGGGTTGGCCCTTTTCTGTGGATTAATGGTATTTCCCCAGCTACTTCCCTCCTTTTCTTCTGAAAAGATCACCTTCCTGAAATGATCACCTTCCTTGTCTGCTCTATTTCTCAGGAATGGTGGAGCCGATGACACTAAGATAGAAAATCTGTGGAAATGCAGTTCTGGTTGTAGAGACATTATAATAGATACTAATTTCAGAGTCTTCAAAAGACAGTACCAGCCTTGTTTCTTCAAGCTGGTGCTACAACAACTTCAACCAAAAATAGCAATAATACAGGAAAAAGAAGGCTGAGGAACAAAATTCAGTGAAATGGAAGAGAGGGAAGCAGTGACTGCAAAAGTCAAAAGAGAAATCATAAAGGGAGTCCAAAAGTAGTGTCATGTTAGAAATAAGAAGTTTGTTTTTCCACCCTGGTAAAGATTTAGAGAAGAAGACTATGAGTCTTCTGAGAAAAAGGTAAGCAGGTAGATATCCAGAGCTTTCTTCTTTTGTCCTTCATTTAGGGTCCAGTCTGTGTCCTGAACAGTTTCACTGCATTGAGCAGGGTAAGAAGGCAGAGTGGTATTGCTTGATATGATTTAGTGTGAAATAAAATTACCTTTTTTCACATACTAGTAATTTTGAAATGTCCTTCTCCACTACTTAGAATCATGTCCACAGAATATTGCCCCTTTTTTTTTCTTGGAAAAATTATTCTTTCCCAAATAATATCATATCTGAAATAAGACATATGAAAGGCCATTTGAAGGTTCCTTAATTAATTGAAACTGGCAGATAATTTAAATTAAATTTCTCTTAGATATTAGGCAAAATCTATGTGGCCTTCTGCAGCTGTTGGCAGCTCTGTTTTCTTGGTGACTTCCCTTCAGAAAAGTAGCAAAACTGAATTAAATTCAGAACGTTACTAGGAGTCAAAGGCATTAATGGGAAAACTAACAGCAAAAACTCAACAGAGCTGCAAATATATTTTGACAGTACACTGCTTTTACAGTAAATCCATCTGAGCAGATTTTTGCTCTTGATTTTTACTCCCCACTGAGAAAAAATACCATTGTATGAGAGCACCCCCCATCCCTTTGTGCAGCTCTCTCTTGCCCAACATATCTTTATATAGTACACTTACTCATCTCTTTTCTCTTATCCAAACTCATATTCTGAACCATCCTGTTGCTGGTGAATAGACATCACACTGTCTAATACGGAGTACCTACATTTGTTCTGATCAGTAGCATCTCTGCCTTTTACTCAGACCCTGAATCTAAAACATGATCAGCTCAGACTGCTCTCTGTAATCTCATATGCAGGCTAAATTTCATGACTTCTTTATCATAAATGCCCCAAAGATTCAGTGTGTTACACACCTATATAAGTCTAACATTTTCCTATGTGTTCCCTTCACCATTTCATCCCAACTATTGCAGTGGTCTTTTCTCTGCCCTTGACTTGAAGCCCTCGTGCTTCATTCATATCCATTCTGAACGACGCCGCAAAGGACATTTCTCTACTCCAGCTCTCTGCATACACCACTTCTGTCTAGGCACCTTCCCATTTTATCTGTCACACCTTTCTATATATTTCTGTGTCTGGATATTCCGTGGGGATTCTGCTGGGAGAACAAGGAGAAACGAAATCTAAAAACTTGACCCCAGAGACCATTAAGTTATTTTCAGAATGCAAAGTCTCAGTGCTTCCCCTGTAAGTCTGGCCACGATGCTTCCCTCAGAAGTGCTGCCTATTTTAATGTGGAAATCTAAGTGAAAACATTAATGACAATTTAGACAAGAACTTGTTAGTGTGCCTCAGTGAGAGAGGCAGACCTATTAACAGCTTTCTCTGAAAACGGCAGAGCTGGGATTTTCTGCTGTGCGTGTGTTCCAAGGGCCAACATTGCACTGCTGTATTGACCCGAGTGACAGCTCGCAGCCCCCATTTGGGTGGAAAAGGAAGGGGAAACAGGAAGACACGACTGTTACAGTGCTATGGTGTTACAAGATGCCAAGTGCTGGAGAGCTCCCCATAAAGGAGCTCCCTGGTCACTAAGCAGTCCTCTTGTCCTGGCACAGCCCATTCATTCATCCTCCTCCCCCTGGGCAGCCTGAGCTGTAGAAATAACTGCTGTGTTGTGTCTGTGTTCACTCTCTTACATGTACCCAGCCTGTCAAATATGCCTGCTTCATGGTTTTAAATTCTAAAAGAAGGAACATAAAAAGTCAACTGAAACATCTTTGCATGTGCTTTACAGGTAGGTCTCTGAGTCAAGCAAATGCCAGCAGAGAAGTGTGTGCTTCTGATCCTCGCTGGCAGTCACACCTGGAAAATTACTGAAGGGCTGTTCCTCTGCTAGCACGAGATGCCTTCTCTCTCTGTCTCTTTCTGAGCAACTTTTTAGAGAATACTTTTCAGTGTTCATGATCCGTATACTGATTTCATGCTAATGCATCTTGATTGACTTGGTGAACTTGATCTAACGTGGGCTCCATGGAATAGAGAGACTATAATCCTTTCTCTGTGGGTGCTTGTGGCTTAGTATCACTTTCCTAGAGATGCATTTTTAAAAATTAATTTTAATTTTTTTTGCTGACCCCTCACAATGTCACTAACCACAAGGACTGTCCATATTTTTGGGTATAGACATATTTTGCCTGCATGGTAAAATATGCTAGAAATGCTGCCACTAGAAGAGGCTGTCACTTGTTTGCCAAATAGTTACTGGGGACTCAGCGAAAGAGACAGAAGACATGGATCTAACTAGATGGAAAACTCATGCAGTTTATCCAGGAACTTGAAATAACTGGCCTCCGCAGTTCACATTTGCAATGGTCATTAGTTAAGGCATCTCTGTTTTGGCTTTGTTCCTGAAGCTCATTTACAGAACCTGATACCTTTCAGGATCAAGGGCTGGCTGCAGCTCCAACCCTGACTATTTAGTTCAAATATGGAGAACTGTAAAATATGCTGCACAATTCAAAATATCTTGGTTGGGTGACGATCAACTCCAGAATATGTCAGCATTTTGTTTAATTGGCTGTGAAATACACAAAACACTTCCTCATGCTCTAAAGGACTTCATATTTAAAGCAACTGCCAATAAGTATACAGTAAAGTTAAACTAGTTCTGTTTGTCCATGAAAACATAGGTCCTAAAGGGTCCTGCTTACAAATTGTGTAGCTATCAGAGTGAGTGACATCCTATGAATGCCTCAACAGATGGAAGTGGTGATCTAATAATGAAGAAAACAATACTCACAAATAATTTATTTGTCATTTGATGGGGGAAAAGAAGAGTGAATAATTTATTTGGTCAATATTATTCAATCATCAATAGAACTGGTAGAATAATTTATAAATTTACTTATGAATAATTTATTCATCAATTGATGGCAGGAGGAAATTAATGAAGTAAACAACATTCAAATAATGCTCAACAGGCTCTCAGAGGCAGGCAGGACAGGCAGGGAGGAACTGGGAGAATGGATCCCTTTTGTCAGACTCAGAGCATGGGGGGTCACCAAAGGACAGCTCCCCCTCAGTCACTTCTGTAGCTTGCTGATAGTAGTGATCTTTCTCACTTACCCACCCAGGACAACAGATCTGCAGAGGTGCCCTGAGAGCCCTGTGGGGTTTCTTTGTATCTTTGACGATGGTGGGAAGCCGTGTGGAAATTCCTGCTCTGGTGTTCCACTGGCTTCTGCTGTGGCAGCTCAGGCCAGACGCTGCCTGCTCTGACATATGGCAGCAGAGGCTGGGGGCCCTCTCAGCCTCCCAGCCGCTCTAAGCTTGTCATGTAGCTGAGAAATGTGCTGGGCTCTGTTTGTGTACTCGGAGTAGGAGACAGAGGGTTTCCCTCAGGAAGCCACAGGACACTGTCCTCTGTTTTTAGTCAAAGCATTAAAACTCCAAGGCATCTTTTAGAAAAAAAAGCTTGGTTGTGTAAATGAACCGTGCTGTGCCAGAAAATATGTTACAAGTTGCTGACATGCAGAAAATAACCCTTTTGCCCACCATGTCTCTTCAGAATACAACTTCACATGGCTGCAACCATCAAAATCATTTCAAGGAAAATCTTATCTGAATGTAGTTTTTAGATTTATTTAATTTAGAAACATCTTTCCAATGTGGCTGTGGGTTGGGGAGGTTTCATTCTATTCTAATTCATCCAGAAACACCCCACTGCCTTCCCATAGCTTTCGGCAGTTTGCTCTGAGTTTGCTCTGCTGTCATTGAATAAATCCCTTAGAAATCCAGTCTGAACATTAACCAACAGCCACAACAGAATAATTTTAATACAAATCATTTGGAAGTGGCTTTTGTGGTGTTATAATCTCACATTGCAATAGCTGTCATAAAAATATAAAGTAGACATAAGGATGTGAGTAGAAGGCTTTTTTCTCTGTTTTCAATGTACTAAGTTTAATGACAGATATATGTGCAGTTTGGGATGAGAACACATGCCCTTTATGAATAGACCAAGTGGAGGAATCAGCTGGTTTATGTTCTCCTCTCAACTCTCACCAGGATTTTTCCACTCTGTTTCTTTGTTAGCTATAAACTGTAAGCACTGAAAATCAAAAAATGAGGGAAAGTTTATGAATTATACACAGTCACAGAGTTTATTAGTGCTCCATGATCATTCTCTTGAGAGACACTGGAGGAAGAGCTTTGAGCAATTTCCAAATTTTCAAATGTGTTCTCCATGTCTTTATCTCATTCAGTTTTTGATATGGTGCATAAATTATTTATCGGGACTACCATTATTTTGTTAGCTTGTGTTGTCCTCTGGCACCATATCTGCAGAATGATATTCATTTTGCATTTGCATTGACTAAACTTAAAAGAAACCAGTTCATTCTTCCTTTATCCAGCTCTCATTCTGCAAAATGATGTGGGAAGGACTGAGAGGTGGACAGAATTTCACTTTTACCTTGAATCCTAATTACTGTTTTCATCCTGCCATTTCACAAGATGTAAATAAAGTTAATTTAAGAAATATTTCTATTTTCCTCTCTGTCTCTCCATCTCTCTTGTGAAAGAAGGAATAGGAAATAAACTCTTCCACATCATAAATTCACTAGGAAGATTTCCATTTAACAATATCTATAGGTAGCTTTACACATTAAATAATGTGATAATGGACTGGGAGCCAGATCATAGCTTAGCCTGGTGGAAAACTTTATCCTCACTGTTTGATACAACAGCAGACTCGATTACACCAGTATAAAATAATTTTTCCTCTGCTGGAAACCACCATTGCAGTGCCCCCCTTTCCTGTCCCTCCTCAGGGCTCTGTGACTGAAGTCCTCTAGCGAAAAATAGGAGGATGTTCTAGTGGGAGTGGGCTTGTGGTCATTTCTGTCCAGCTGTGGCTCACCTTATGCAAAGAAGACCTGGTGATATCTGGTTAATAGCCCCAGCCTGTGAGGTGGTAACCACACTGAACTGCTGGCTGGGAGACACCGTGATGGAGCTGCCTGTGCCTCAGGGCAGTGGCACATCCCCATCTGAGGCCCCCGTCAGGATGGAGGATGGATGGCAGTGCCACAACTCCTTCCCCTGTACTGACAGCCACTCAGGTGAACAATTTGCCTCCTGGCCTCTCTGCAGCAGGCCCTGTTTTCTGCAAATCCAAGACCACAGCCTAGAATAAGGAAACAATATTACAGTATTAACTAACACTATTTTGCTAGTGTCAGCTATGGATTAATTCACTGATTTCTTTCAAATTTCTGTTGTATCTGCAGGTTCACTTTAATCTTTCAGTCTTTGAAGATGCTTCTCTCATGACTCTATGAACATTCCTGCTGCTAACTAACCACCTTACTTGTTTCTAACGATATTCGTGGGGTTTGTGTGCATTAATATACTAATGTCCTGTATTACTTTTTTGAGCAATTCTCGTTTTCGAGAATGGCAGGAACTTTTACTCTTCTGTGTCTGATTAAATCTAACGTATTTAGTAGTTCTGTGGTACAGATCACAACCAAGAATCCAAGCAGCTGTGATTATGTCAGTGTCCATGTTATTATCAAGAGAACTGGACCTCTGGGGAGTGCAGAATGAGATAAAGCACCTCTTACTTCTCAGTTAATGGTCCCAATGCTGTCTATTTAATAATTGCCTAACAGACTGTGGTTGTAGACGTGTCTTTAGGGGAGGTAAGGAAGTCACTAAATTCTGTTTTAAAAAACACATATATGTAGTAGGTAAAAAAGGTACCATGGATTTGAAGTTCAATATATGCAGAGAACCTTGTTTTCCGTTGTAACACGTGCTTCTGTCCTTCCCCTTTGTGTTCATGGAAGTATTTTTTTGTCTCTGACAGGTGCTGTTTCAGTGCCCTCATGAGCTAAACCTACCTGCAGAAAACAAGTCAAAATAGTATCAGCAACAGCAGGTTTATCAAACTACCCCATGTCAGAGGAACCATTCCCATGGTCCTGCTGTGAATCCTAGAACAAAGCATTTAGGCAAGTACAGGTGTCCTGCTGATTCCCTGCTACGGGGTGACAGCTCCCTGCTGCTCTCTGCTTCTCCTCTGTTTCTTGTTGGTAGGAAGCCTGTCTTATGGAGAAGGTTTGAGACTCCTGCCCAACCCACTCACACTCTTGGGCCAGCAGGAACAAGCCATACAGCTGGTAAGCCATACAGTGATAGGGCATTTCCCTGCACCTGCCCACCCTGAGATCCCCAGGGCCTGTGCTATTTATATATGCAGGTCGTGGATTTCTGCGGGGACCCTTAGGCTAGAACAACATAAAAACTGTCACTAAGCATCATTCTTCCTAGCTTACCCCAAAAGGTGCCATTCCACATCGGTTTATGAAGTGCCCAGCTTCAGGCTGTATTCACATTGCTGTGTGAATAACAGGGATGACTCAAAAGAAACAGGCGCTCCATGTACATTCCTACTCCTTATCCTAAATGCTCACAGCTCTAGCAAGGTCTCTTGGAGAAACCAGATATATGAATGTGTTTGTGCCTCTTAATGCACCACGAAAAAAAAAAAAATCTCTTTTATCTCTAGGAATGTTAACAGTTCCTGTCCATCTATGAACATAACAAATACTTGCTTTGAAATTTAGTCTGTCAGCTGAATATTAATGAAACACTAAAAAAATGGCTAGCAGTTAGTCTGCAGTGTAAATGTAAAATAAAGAAAACTTAAGGCATCCCCCCAGTGTCTCCACTCAGTGAGAGACTGCTCTGCCGAGGGCTGAGCATCCTGCTCCTTCCAAGGTCACTGAAGGGGCCAGCCCTGGCACACAGAGCCTCTGTAAATGTTCTATCTGCTACTGCAGCCTCTGTAAAGATATAAATGTTACACAACAAGAACAGCTGCTGGCCTTATCCCTTGAACAAACACAAGATAATGCAACTGAGTTTGCTCTTGGCCAAGGAAGGTCTGGCTTAATGCTTTAGATAGAAATGTGCATCAGATGTTTGACACCAGTTTAACACCTTGAATTCTAGAGCAGACTCTAGCCTCTGTCTTGCTGCATTCCCACGCATTTCCCTGCAGTGCCCCAGCATCCAAGCCTTGATGGCTGCAATGTTGTAAGAATGTTACAGCCTCTCCTCTGGTAAACGTCTCTCAGGTTGTAACTTTGAAAAGACAAACTCGCTCCACTGACAACTTCTTCCTTTGTTCAGGATTACCATTTTCCTCCATCAAAGCCTTCCCTTGCCAGCCATCAGGAGTAATGGAGCTGAGACCTCTGCTGTGACTCAGAGTGCTTTGAGCTGTACCAAACATCTGCCTTATTGGAAGGCAGATCTGTTTCAAATTCCCATTGAAGAATAATACTATTATTATTGCTAATTAATAGTAGGCAAGGACACAAACCCATTCCAGACCAAATTAAGTTCCAATCAAAAAAGTCAGCTGTGATTTCTAATTGATTGCATTTTAAAATCAATCAGTTGGGTTGTGTATGTTTTTTCACAAGATTCAACAGCTTACTGGTGCTTGTCTTTTTAGGGCGGCTGAGATTCGAGCAGAACTGTGGAGGTTTCTTTTTTTTAAACTGGAATTTACTTTTAAAATAGAAAATTAATTTTATTAATTTTAATTAAAATTTTACAGTGAGATTTGTCAAGCTCATGTTCCTCTGGAAGTTTATTACGAAGCTACGTGGAAAGAAAGATGTTCTATGTGCTTATTCTCTCTCAAAAAGCCAGATGAAGTTAAAATGAACCTCTGTGCCTGCTAGCACATACAGACCCCATGGGCCTCCTAAATTCCTGCTCAGCCAAGGCTGCTTCACACCAAGAAAAAAAGATATCATCACCTCTCTTCATAATGGCAGACTAAGTTTTCCCTGGTTCCTCCTCTTTGAGAATCAGGCTCCAACATAACATTTATGGGTGCTAAAGAGCCAAGAGGGTTGGTGAAGTTTTAAACCAATAACATCAGCACTCCAGTCAAATGGGGCATGATATAGTTGAGTTTGTTCATGCCCATCCCTTCTGTGTGTTATATTAACAGCTTAATTCAGTGCTTCTGGCTTTCCTCTTGCCCAGCTTTCAGGGAATTGTTGTTGAGTAGCTGTTATCTGCAATTGGCTATGAACATTCAGCATTAGGAGGAGGGACGTTCTATGGAGCACCTCGATTCAGACTGTGGCATTTAAACTCTTGGGAAGTTACAACAGCATAACTAATGATATTGGAGTTAAATCTTTGATGCTACAGGGGAAAGCTATTACAAAAGTCGAAGTCTCCAAATTCCTGGGCTCTGGGTAGATCATGACTGCATTTCAAAAAGAGGTTAGTAAGGAAATATGTGGACTAAGCACTCTGTACTACGCGGGATTAATGAAGGAATCCTAAATGATGATGATCATGGATCAGTGGAAGTCAATACAATACGACATACAACAGCGATGCAGGTAAACATGTCGCTGAGTGAGCCTTTGGAAAAACAGGTCAATATTGAGCCAATCATTTGTCAATGTGGAATAACCATAAAAATGATGGGGTTCAGTATCAGATCACAAAGATTTTGGCTAAAGACACATTATATTAGTGTAGAAACCCCAAACAAACAAATCTATGTTTCATTGAGACTGCAAAATCAAATTTATGTCTTGGGCAGAACCAATATACAACTCTTTGGGACTTAGCTGATGGAAAGAGTGTCTTACACTGATATGTACAATAACAGAGAGGTCACATTACCTGGGACCCTGGACAGATCTCCCTGTCTACAATGTACATTGTTTTTTCCTACCATTATTCTTCATGCTGCCAAAGCACAGTTAAAGTTGCTGGAGAATAAATGTATATGTCCTTCTTGCTATTTCCTTTTAAATAAGAGGAAGGACAGAAACTGGCTTTGGTGTGTTACATTCCGGTGTTCCCAACCAGGTGACCTATCCGTGCTGTGAGTTGAAGGGCATGTTCCTGAGAGGCACTACAGCTCAGACATTCTGTAACTTCAGTGCAGCTCTGAGATCCACCCTCCAGAATGGGATTTTCCTCTCTCAAGAACATACCTGTCAGTCAATAACTGCTCTTCTCAATCTTTTCTTTTAGGAGAAGTGGAAATCTCATTATATTCTTCTTGTACTCTCTATGTTTTCTTTAACTAAATTATATTTGCCACTGTAAAAGACCTATTGATTAATTTAATAGATCTTTTGCTCTTTCTACGGATTAACACCTTACTTTTTATCTTACTTTTTTTGTGCATTCTTCACTTCAGTCCATTTAAGCACTCTGAAAGCTTTATAGAATTTTTTAAACTCTTCATTCTTTTGTCCCTTGTGTATCACCCTGGGCAGGGGTGAAATCACACAAGCACTCAGCAACTACCAGCCACAAACAGGCCCTTTCCCCCTCTAGAGTGGTGTCTGGTGCGAAGATGACAAGTGCCAAAAGCTCTTGTCACTCAGAAAGCTGACATCAGGATCGCTGGGCTAAAAGTTGACTCCAAACCCCAAGGGGCTGAATACGAATAAATAAAATTTTCCTTTTTACTTTAGCAGAAAAAATTCTGACTCTGCTTCTCAGCTCTCATCTCTACTTTGGCTATAGCCTTGGGAAGTCAGTCTGGGTGTGAAGCTGCAATAAAACCTGAGGACTTTCAGCAGAGGCAAGAGGAAGACAACTAATATACCAGTATGATAATGTGGTGAGTACAGTGATGACATAGGAAAATCAGGATGCAATGCTTAATGACACAAGTATCTCCTCAGTCAGTGCTCTAAATGTCAAAAGTCTCACCAAACAATTTCACAGAGACAGAAATCTTGCTCCAGAGCCACATTCTGGAAAGTCCCTTTGCTCCAGATATTAGTCTTAAACCACGACCTCACAGTGTGCACTGTTCCCATTGAACTGAATATTTAAGCTTTCTCACTAATTTCCCGTCTGCATTCAGCAATTTGTTTGTTAATTTTTAGACATGATTGACATAATTCGACAATCTGGCTTATTAGCTTGCTTTGTAACTATGTAAAACACTGACAATGATTATCACAATCCCAGTTGACTGAGGACATGCTTCCTGTGACACCGTAAACAAATGTAGCAAAGGAGGCTTTTTCCAAATGATTGCTCCAACCCCCTAATGAGACTGCTAACTTATTTCATCAGGGTTGCGCTGCACCAAGCGTCTTAATGAATCCTCAAGCCATGAAGCTCCGTTTCCCGAGCCTGAGGTACAGCAGCTAGAACTGTATGCCTATGGACTTTTCTCCTGTCTTTAGCTGCAATGCTGCATTATAATGAACCTATTTATTATACTGCCTGCAAAAAGACATTTCTTTGAAAAAAAAAAAGTATTTCGGAGACTTAGTTTCAAAATCTACCAAACTCCTTAGAGGAGTGCTTCTTCCTATAAATCAGTGCCTCTTAATGGAAAGAACATGATGAAAGAATGAGTAATGGTAGGTAAAAAAATAAGGATAAATCAACCTGATCATTAACCCGCTTGCACAGTAAATTCTCTGTGCTCTGAAGGCCAGGATTTAAGACAGTTCCTCTAAATCAAAAGATTCTTATGAATCCTGCTCTGCAGCTCCCTTCCATAAGTTATGTTTGGGTAGTCAATGACCATGTGTAGGGGATGTTTCTCAGGTGGTCATAAATATCAGCACCGATTTATTTGGAGAAAATAACACGTGGTGTTCCTAGGGGAAAAAATCATTACTTTAGTTTTGGTGCATCTAATTACAATAAGTCTATCACACTCACCATCTCCCCTAACTATCCAGGGAATTGGCAGAGTTTAACAATGAAGAAGAGAGTGCTCCAGTGTCCAATTAAGGTTTTCTTTGAGGATTAATAAATCATGTCTCATCAGCCCCACTGACCCAGAGGTGTTAATCTTCACCTTATCACTCTAATCTTAAAGCAAAATTCTGCAGATCAAGAGCAGCAGAATGGTTGAGTTAATTGTTCCATTAGGCTGATGAAGTCTTTATACCCATCTCCAGTAACACACCATCCCCTGAGTGAGTTTAGATGCTCTGTTACAGAGCAGAAAACAAACAGCAAAAACAACTGCCACAGCTGTTTGGAATAGGTGACCAGTAGCTTGGACTCTGCTCTATACTCAGCTCTTCTGCTATAATTGGGCTGCATTCACATAGTGGAACAAGGCACTGAGAAGATGAGAAACAGTCGAGAGAGGTTTTAGCACATTTAAATGCTGTTGCAAAAGGAAATGGATCATGTAGTCAATAATGGAAAGAAGACTTAACAGTTATCTGCCCTGTAAACAATATCCTTGATTAGAAGACATAAAAAATACTGTTTTATTTAAGGGCAAGGATCCAGATATTTCACTGCAAAGAGTTTTTCTCACTGACAAGTCTACAGTAATCATGGAGAGTGTGGCAAATTGAGTTAAAATATGCTCCTAAGCACTACAATAAATTAGAAATCACATTTTAACTTGTTTCCAGCCTACATTTATTTGCTCTTGCTTCTAAGTAATCAGGCAGGTTAAATTCTTTTGGCATGAACACTCACAAAAAGTACTGAGCTTACATTAAAAATCCATTTCATAACTATTGCTTTTCAAACAGTTCCTTCTCCTCATCTGAGTTAAGCAGGAAAGGAAACGGCAATTGATACCTTTCAGGGTCACATACTTCTGTGCCACTGAACAAAGGGAGAGAGAGGGAGAGAGATGGGATCAAAGCCAGAATAATTTCATGGGGTGGGTAGAGGGAAAAGGAAGGATGGCTGGATTTCTAAAGGCTTTTGAATGCATGATCTATATTCCTATTCACACAATATTTCCTTCCATATATCTGTCTCCTTTTCTTCTAAACAAAATGCAAAACTCTGCTTTCCCTCCCCCCACTCTGTCACACCCCTGAAGCAGTGGGACTCAAGACTCTTCCTGGTATATGACTAAGGATTTTGTGTTGAATTCAAGAGGACAAAAGCGTCTCCTTGAAAGTGTTAAAGAAGGTTAAAGTGTTGGGTTAGAGACAGGAAAATGAGTAATGTTTTTTCCCTTCTTTCTCTTTTCTCCAAAAATTGAGTCACATATTATGTTATTTTCTGAAACTCATGCAAACCTCTTCTTTTAAGCTCTGAAGTCATCCCTGAATATATCACCTGAAGAAACAAAGAAAACATTAAACAACAGATTTACTTATATTGTTTGTCACAGAGATTTCTCAGAGAAAGTGGACAACTACTATCATCCATACTATTATTTGCTATTTTTTTGCATATTGGTGATATTTCAAATAGATTCATCTGAAAAAAAAAAAAGATAAGCTATTATCATGTCTACCCTCTGTGTCCTGTGCTGAGAAATGGAACATATCATTATACTGACTTCGAAGCATTTAATCTGTAAAAAAGACAAGTGACTTACACATAAAAGTGTGCATCTTATAAAGCCCCTAGATGGGATCATTTAAATGATTAATTTAACTAATACGGTTTTGAGATAAATTGATTTGCCTCTTTCCCCCTACTTATCACCCTCTATCCTGTTAAACAATTTAGCATTTAACAAAATACTACCAGACATAGAGCATTCCCAAGGTCACTCTACTAACTCTCCTTCAAGACCCCCACTGAAATCCTCTTCTTGTATAAGGCTATGAACAAAACAAAATTAATCCCCCCTTGCCCTCCAGCCTAAGAGGATTCAAACTCACATATATCACCTCCCAAGAGAATTGCAACCTCTTCATCTGTGTGCTGGCATCCTTATGTATGCACATGCATATGCCAGTAACCAGAGACAGAGAGATGGACAGTGCACTTTGTGCTGCTCCTGAAAAATCTCTTTTGTTTTACACTAAATAATTAAGGCTTCCTTGGACCAGAGAGCAGGACAGAGCATGACCATAGGGCAGCAATTAGGGCACTCAGCTGCGAAAGAGACCTGTTTTCTGCTCTTTGCTTCAAAGACTACTTGCCATTTAAACCAGTGACTGCTCTGAGTTCTTCTGTCTGCCCTGTCTGGTGAAGCGTGTGAGCCCTCACCTTCCAGGTGACTGGTTAGGTGAATCAGCAGGACTCCCAGGAAAAGAGATCTTCCCTGCTTTGCTGCAGCCTGTGTCTGCACTGGGGCAGCTTCTGGTACTGAGTGTCTGCTAGGTCATCATATGGTCTGATCACTGCCTTGACAAATATCCCCAAAAAGCCAAACAGCATCTTAGAAAGCTCAGGCAGAACTCAGCAACAGCTGTTGCTTTTATGCTGTACTGGTGTTAGACTGGCTTCTCCCATGCGTTGGAGGAGATGCCAGAATTGTGACAGTGGTTTTCTTTGGGCAGGCTCAAAGAAATGTGGCGGCACCTCAGAGTCCTAGTGCAACCCAAATACCCCCATCCCCTAAATTCTCACACAAGGCAACTCTTTACCCATTTTTCTAGTCATGCTGGTTCACAGAGGTGCCTTCAGAACATGTCTAAGGCTGTGGTTAATTATTGCCAACAAGTAGGTCACTCAGCTAGGCTATCAAGATCGAAGCCCTTGCTCCAGAAAAAATAACTAATCACAAGCCTCTATTCACATCAGGTGAGTGAACGAATGAAAGAAATATCAAAGAAAAACACGAGATAACATTGTGTCTGATTCATAAAATACAGAAAGAAGACTTGGCACCAAACTGTAGGGCAGGGTTTACAGTCAAGGATGTCAAGAGAAAGAAAATATTCATCTGGCCAGAGGTAGAGGCTTCTTTCCCATTAATTTCATTCCTAATTAGTACAGGTGGTTCCTGCACAATTCCAAGGTGGAGCACCACACTAGGGAATTGGGAGTCTGGGAGATGAGAGCTAAATCTTCTGCATGTCAGCAGCTATCTTCCATATGCAAGAGCATTGAAGTTGCATAACTTACAGTAAGCATAACTTACAGCCCCTCTCCTGTTTAATTCTTATTATGTACAGAAGAAGTAGGTGTTTCCAAAGTTGGCTGAAGTCACTCATTGTATGCAGTTGTGCCCAGAATAGAAAAGTGTGAGACGGCACTGGAAATTGTGGTGTCAACAAAATAAAATCATTTACACAGAGAACATTATTGTGAGACAAGTAAAATGTTTGGAAAGTAGCTAATGTCAGATCGCTCCCATTCATACATTTTTAAAACAGATTTATAAAATTCATCCATTCTGTAAGTCTTTTGCCTTTCATATTTCTTGTTAGTTTCTTCTATTATGGAATTCCACTGAGTGACTATCTCTGCACATTATGTACGGAACATAGCAGAACAGTAGAATAGTTTTATATCTTCTTCTGTCTCCCTCTGCCTGAATTTTAATAATAATAAATCTGAATGGTTATAACACAAAATTGAAAGCAAGCTGCCTGACAAACAAGGACAATGCATGAACATTAGTATTGCCTTACTTTCCAGATTTGCAACAAATTACGTCTAGTTTACACAGAAGATGTTACTACCCTCGTGTTTCTTCAAAAAACGAACAAAAAAAAAAATACTACATTATGGTTCTCATTCTATTTGGCAACAAAATGTTAAAAAGAAAAAAAAATAAAAGAATCAAAAACTGTCTGAGATGATGAAAAATAAATTGTGAGCCGTGTGTACATCTCTCACTGAACAACTCAGCCATCCAGCCAGGCATCCATTTATAACTCAGTTGCAGTCTTTAACAGAAGGCCAAATTCAATTTGCTGGAGTCTTAAAAATGAACTTCTATTTTAATCAGCTGAACCTCAGCAACATGAAATTGATAGGAGCGTTTCCACACACTTAATATGTTTGGAGTTGCACTTTTGATTTGCCACCACGTTTTGCTCGTTTAGGGCACATTTTTCTGCCAGTATCTGGAACACTGCCATTTTGCTGCTGTGATACTTGGTCTGGTTCCTTCTCCAAGTTAAGATTCAATTTCTCTGTTTATTTATTTTCAGTTTGAAATAGTTCTTTTGTCACCCCATGAAGGATAAACTTGAGGTGACGATTTCTTGTGGGTAGATACAGAGACAGGAGAAATGTTTCTCTTTCATGGAGAGAGGCTTCCAGAGATGGACGAATGAAAAGAGCCACTGCCATAAATGGAGCAATGTTTATTCTGCCCAGGAAGCAAAGCTAGGACCTGTGGAAGTATCCAAAGCCCTCGAAAGTGCCAATAAAGTAAAAAAAAAAAAAAAATTTCACAACCTGACTTCACACTAAATACTACCCTCCCTTGTAGGTTGCTGATCATTCTTAGAAGATCAGAGCCACAACGGGCTGTCTGCCACATCCTCTTGTCGCCTCTAATCGAGGTGTAAGCAATTAGTTGCCAGATTTGGTGGCACAGATTGAGAAAAGATTATCTTGGCTACAAAGAAGGAGTTTTTGTCAAAGACCTGGAAGAATATTACTTGCTAAGAGTTAACAAGGTAGGAATTTTATTTAAAAGAGCCTGGTTGCAGTTTCTAATCTAATTGAAAAAGATATAGCATTGATTTTGAGCACAGCAGTTATTGCAGTTTGCATCTGATTCTTCAGGGGACAAAACATAGGCAACTGCTGGCTGTATATTCCTAAGCTGTTTTGTATATCCCTCACTAAGCACGGTATGAAGTCAACAAATAATGTATTTGGATTGCCCTTCAGGGATCACCCATTTCTCTTCTGCTAGCCTTCACTCGAAACAGAGGCTCTTGTAGGCCTTCTGTCTGCAAACTCCCTCTTTCTAAAGGGAAACTCTTGCAAGGTCTACTCCAGCTGGGTGTACACCCCTCGAGGGATGACAGGATTCTCTTTCTACCCTTTCCTTGTCCTTGGCTCCCGCTGAGTATAATTTATATTGTTACACAAATCTATTGCAAGCAAAGATTTTAAAACAAAAAAAATTGGTCTACTCTGCAAGTATTAGACTGCAAGCTCAGCCCAACAAATTTATCTTCTCTAAGATTTGATTTCTTCTCTGCCACTTCTCTTTCCTCACCTAACAATTTTCTCAAAAAAACAAGTTTCGTCAACATAGCTGCTCTCAGCATGCTGTCCATATAACCTCAGTAAAAGAAGTAAATTTGGTGTCTGGACATATGTAGTCTTGTGGAAAAGGATCTTACTTCACTTACTTACAAGCCAAGTGGTATAGCTAACAGCATTTCCCAAGTGGAGTGGCCTTGCTTTAAAAAAAAGAGAAGAAGAAAAAGAAAAATCAATATTGACTCTTGACACATTTTCATTTACATCACTGCATGGCTTTCAGTCTGGGCACAAATCAATAAGCAGCTTTTAACACTGCTCAACTAGTTTGTTTTATGTAAAAGAAGAGAGATTTGCCTCAAGTGGCTTGTTTTTCCCCTTTGGGCTCCAGGCAGACCCTCCACCATTAAGAGTGTGTGATTCTCTGAAATGAAGTTGAGTTTGTTTGACTGCTCTTTCTGTGACTGATCAGAAGAGCTTGAACAGTAATATTAATCACACAACGTTTTCTTCATCACTACTTACAGTCAATTGACTTTGTACTTAGTGAAAGCATCTCAAGCAGCCAACTCAATGTACCAGAGGGCAAGAAGTCAATAGGAGGAAGAAAGATTTAGTTTCAAAACACACAGAACACAGCCTGTAGAGCCACTGACACGCCTACATCGGGCACTTTATCACTCCGCAGGTGTGCTGCTGTCGCATGTTTTTATTTGTGTGATGAAGGCATCCTCATCACCTTTTGTTCAGTAGGCCTCCTCAGCTAAATGCAGCTTTTGCTTCAATCTCAGGGTTACACGGAAGGTGTAGGGACCAAGTAGTTTCTCCAAATTGCACTGGATTCAGCAGCTGTTTCGTTTCAACTCTCTATATATTTCACCAGAGAACTGACCCGTGAAGAAGGCACCTTCTGCCTCAGATATACTGACGACTGTTACTCAAATGCCAGGCATATGTCATGTTAATAATACTACCCATATGCTAAACAAATACCAATTCGCCTAAAGCACCATTAATGCCATTTTTACAGCCACTTGCTTACAGTGGGTCTTCTAAAACCACATCATCACGTATTGATTTTTGAATATAGAAGAGAGGGAGTACAGATGCCCAGGAGGTACAGCATTATCAGTTTTGTTTCTGAGAGTCTCAGCACACCACCTCAGAGAATTTTTAGCTCATGAAGCCTCCACAGAAGTTTTCACACCAAAGAAGTGCACGCAACATTGGAAACAAGAGCCTAGAGGATTCATTTATTGCATGCCATTCCTTAGTAATGTTCTTTGCTAGGAGCAGACTCTGTGTGAAGTCCAACATGCCATAAAATGGGCAATCATGTCTTTTCTATGGCACATTTTAGACACGCATGATCAGAGCCTTCCCACTAGTGTAAAGCAGCAGGTTGACTGCCTTCATTGCTTTCACGTGGATTCTCCTTAAATAAAATGGACTCCTCAGTAGTGTGGAACTGATGTAACACCAAGCAAAATGTTATGTCCCCTTCTCTGGGCTTTTCTGGATTAGGTCTCTAATTTTTTACACATATAGATACACGTAGTATTAAAATAACACATAGTAAATGAGTACACGCTCATGCTAAACATGTTTGCTATCACTTTATTAAGCAAAAACTTTGGTTTCTTTTCTTTGACTGAAATGAAGTTTATTCAAGACTGCTTTTGGTGGATAAAATTAGTATCATTTGGATGAAATGCACTGAGAATATTTTAGACAGATTTTGCTGGTTATTAATTTTTTCAAAATTTCCATAGACTGGCCCAGAGCTGCATGAAATAGCTGTCAGAATTAGACGTGCAAATCAATTTTGATTTAAACACCCAAGTTTTCCTGACACTTGTCTCTTACCAGTTTAGAGTTACAGGACAATATGTGTTTCCCAGTGGAAAAGAGTACTGTCATAGTCAGAATAAAGAAGGACTTTCAAGGACACTCACAGAGATCAGTCAAACAAGACAAAAGCTTCTTTAAATCTGTATTCTTATTCTGTTGGGAGGGGATTCAAATCAAATCAGTAAAGGAAAAACTAAAATTAACTCTCTATTCAAATGCATCCAAACATTAATCTGGAAATCAATTCTGTATACTATCAATTTTGCACAACTCTTTAGCCCTCGGTTCCTGATGCAAATACAGCAACCACTTGTTCTCAAGTTTATACCCTGACATTTGCAAAAGAGTAGGCAAAACTAAATTAATTGCTCAATTAGGAAGCATAAAATTGTATTTCTTGTGGAACGGATCCATTTCATTACGGTTTGTACTTCGTGTACCAGTACCAGATACGTAAGGCTTGTATCACTACTCACCAAAAAGCCCATTAAATGCCAAGTCCACAGGCACGCTCCAGATGATCTATACTGCTCCACCAGTGGGAACTGAGGTAAATTACCCCTGCATGGTGTGATGGGCTGTCACCCAGAGGCTATGAATGTAGGCAGTGCACAGCCATAGCAGCCAGCTCCATGGAGCCGCAGGAGGGTGAAGGATGACTGCAGGACTGCTGGGAAGTCAGCTCTGTCCCTATCAGATGACAAACAGTGGGCACACCAGAAAGGCTGCAGTCAGGCTGCCCAGCTGCCCTTACATCTCTTCCAAAATTCACCCACTACTTAGCTGCAAAATGTGAGAAGTAGCTTCGTCCCCAGATTTGTAATAGATATAAAATTTCACACCCACCATAAGTATTCTTGCAGCTCCTGATTTCTTTTGTAGATCTCTGATACTATGTACTTTCAAAATTCATACCTACTACGCCAAGTAAAAATGGGCAAGATATAGCAGTTGATATAAGAAATTCTGAGGTTTAAGATGAAAGGTCACTTGAATAACCTTAAATCTGACTTTCCTGTCAAATAAATAGTCTTGTCCTAATTACTGAGACTACCACTGAAGATCTTCCACCATAGAGGACCTCATCATTATAATTTCCCCATTTTATAGAGGCACAGGTGGGAGGGTGATGGACTTGAAGAATCTTGTCTGAGTTCATCCATCAGGCCAATGACAAAGAGATCACAGAGCAAGCCATGCCTCATTTTCCACTAGATCTGTGAGAAAATCCCTGACTCCGGATCTGAAAGATCACTGGGGAGAGCTGAGGGAAGTGATGGATACATGGAGCTGGGTGTAGAGGATAGAGAGAGAGACTAGACTTGCCTTTGTGAACCTTGCAGCCCTGTTGGATTAAGAAGAGCATGACAGACTGTGTTTCAGCTCTGACTATTCCAGTTTAGCTGTACAGTCTAGCAGAGATAATGCTAGGCAGGGTTTCAGTGGACTTAGGGTGAAAATAAATTGTTCTAAACCTGCTGTAACAGAGCCTAGCACTCCTTCCCAGAGACCATACCACTGAAGTGCAGCATACGTTTAAGTGGACAGTCAGAGTTCAAACATATGCAGTCATGCTGGTATTTCACAAAGGACTCCATTTGGAATGAAAAAGAACATGAGTATAAGGCCATGGGAATTTTTCACCATCTGTGATAATAACTCAGAAAAAGCTTGGCATGCAATCTGCAAAAGATAATTCTCTTTTGGGGATGCAATTCCAGGATTTACGTCCAGGATTCAAGTATTAAATTTTTTTAACACCTTACGATCATTCTAGGAGGCAAATGATTTCTGTGCATGGCACAACTCCTTGAATGAGTTGCTAATTGGTGTAAAACATTTGGCACAATGTATTTGGTCCAATACTTGCAAAAGACCATACCCAATACCAAGCTTAAGCTGATTTCCAATACGATACTCCTCTATAGGTTGTCTGGTTCTTTCATATCACATTTTCTGAAATCAGAGATTAAAGGCTGATGTGACACAAAATAAATATTATCAATTGCTTTTCTGAGTATTTTTTTTACACCTGTTTACATGCACAAAAGTTTCATAACCGTTCAGCAACAAATCTGTGCAGGTGTACCTGAATTTGGATTATCAAAATTACATTGTTAAAAATCCCAGAAATTGCCATTAAGAACAGGGATATTACCAGACGAAGCCAAACTGACAGCTTGCCTAGGTAGTGGTTGACTTTCTGTGGTCAGGGTAGAGCTGTGCTGTGGCAGGTTGGAAAGTTCAGCCTAAGTCTGGACCAGTGTCCAAAGTGCCCAATAAAACCCTCCCCTGGAACATCCTTCTCCCTGATGCCACTGCCCCTTTGTAGGGTGTGCCTGGCCCAGTGCTAACTCTGCTGCCTCTGGGCACACAAGGTCAGACCCTTTTTCTCAAGACTATTCTTTCCCCCCATACGGAGAGAATCTGAGCAAGTTATTCCTAGCAGTTTCCATGGGAGACCAAAGTCTGCTAGCTCTTTCCTTCTCCCTACTTCTCCCTCTTCCTGGAACTGACTGGCACAAAATGAGTAAGAAACAACATGGTGAAATATAATCAAAATGTTCGTTTGTAGATGAACTTGCTTAATGGGGAAGTTATTTCCTGACCCTCTCAGTCAGTGATTGAGTTGGGCTCAAGACATGGTACTTTTCTGCTTGCATTATTTAAAATTCTGGTGTCAAATTTAATCCTATTCAGTTTGTATACTCAATCATTTCTTTTGACAGCAAGATCCATTGGCTAATCATTTATTCCTGAGTCGGTTGAGGCTTGCAACACGCTGGTTATTAATCAGATTGGGTTTTGTATTCATTAACAGTGAAATGCTACTGGAAAAGCATTCCCCTGCCTCAACCACCTAATTCCAGCACAAATGTCAATGTGGATTGAAATGAAACCCCCACAGAGCTGAGGAATTCTGGCCTCAGTGGGAACATCAGAGAACCCAGGACAAAATCCTGCTCATGACTCATTCTCTGCTTTGGCTTGAACTTGTCTGAAGTTCAGAATTGCAACGACTCTGATCCCGAGACCGTAGAATTCAAGGGCAATCAAGATACAGCTAGAAGAACAGTATTTGGGGAACATCTTCTTTTCCATTCTTTACTGTCATTAAACAAACCTCATCTTTCAAATTTTATGTTATGTTTGTGTTAGAAACTGGAACACTCTGTGCGAAGCCACAGGCACTTTAAGGCTTAGGCAATGTTGGACAGTTTTGCTGGCCTGGGTGTCTGGTTCTCATCACTGGTGTTTGACACTTGTTCCTCCCAGGCCAGGCTGGCACAGCACCAGTGTGCAAGGGCCTGCCTATTTATATTTATAGTCCTGGCCTAGGCACACAATGGCAAGCAGGGCTACATGAGTGTTACAGGCAGGGACATAAGTAGGTAAATAGGACATGCAAAGGTACCAATGAATGCTGCACATCCTGTGTCTGCTGTGATATTTAAGTCCTTTGATCTCAAGTAAAACTTGCAAAGCAAAATAAAGATAACAATCATCCCAGCATGCATACCCAGCAGTGTAAATATCTATAAGGGGAACATGTTGGGGTAATACTTTAACCTACTTTTATGTAGAAAGAGTTTTTAAAAGACACAATTAACTGAATTCTGAATTGATTTGAAACAATTAAAAGTCTAATGCTGATGAACAAGTCTCTGTAGTACAGTGACAAAATTGCAATGACATCTCTTCAGAGTCCAGGAGCTAATATCAATACCTTTATTTATTTTATGCTTCTCAGGAGGATGAGATTAAGAGAACAATTTTCCTGCCACAAAGAGTACTAAGAATTACTGAGCACAATATTGCATCCTTATGCTGCTAAAAACCATTTTAAATGGCCCTCTGGAGATACAATTTAAGGGAGATGGATTTTCCACGAAAAGGTGCGTGTGCCTACTTGTCTTTACGTAAGCATTTCTCCCAGTATATCCATAGCAGTCACACGCACAACCTCACGTGTCACTGGAGGCACAATTTCTTCATGCTAAAGGCTGATATTCCACCATGGGGCAAAACTACAAGGCAGAATGCACACAGTGCCAAGAAATGTTAAAGCCATGAAGTGTCATTGCTATTGCAGTATCCATCACTACATTGAGATTGGTAAGCTAAGAAGTCCATAGCCTGCTCTATAGCCTGCTCTCTGGCCTTAAAAGAAGTTTGCAACCCAAAGGCTAAATACACTTTAAATCAAGGTGACCACACATATTTTTCTTACAACCTCCTGAACAGTGCTGGAATGCTGGCTTAGGGAATTCTAGGTTGCATGAACAGGGAGAATGCTCTCTGTTAGTGAACAGCCACAGGACACTGTTTTAACATCTATCTTGGCATTGTCTTACTGGTGCGGGAGCAGCCCTTGGTACTTGTGATCCAGAGAGAGGATTTAAAACGAGTTAAACATCTTGGGCCTATACTGAGATCAGATTATCTAGGGGATGGGACAGGTGGAAGAAAGAAAAAGTAATGGGCTCTTCATCCAAATCTCCACTCATTTCTTGCCTGAAGAAGTTACGTAATGATTACCAGGTACTACAATACTTTTATCACTTTTTGAAACTGATTTAGTGAAAGATTCATATTGTGTTGCCTGATACTAACTTTTACACAGATGGTTGCTTGGCGTATGGGCATCAGGTATTTATATTCATCATATTAGCATAAATATACATAAAACAGATCCTTTCGAAGAAACAGTACTACTGCAAAACCAAAATACAATTTCTCCCATCTTTAGCAGGCCTAGGAACAAACTTGTTGCAGATCATCAAATATATTCCTATAGAAAATAAGTTTGTGAAAGTCAAAGATAATTTTAATTCAATTATTGAGTCATATCCTAGGAGGGGAAAATTAAAGTGACATGTTAGCCTGTGTTTTTTTCCATGCAGACTTTCTCCTATCACTTTTTAATGAAGTGTCCAACTTAGTTTTGAAAAGATCTAATCAGGAGATTTGCCTAGATGTTCCAGAGGAAGGTGTATTTGTGTGAGAATTACCTGCTGTTGTTCAGTTCTAACTGCTGTCTCAATCCAGAGATGGATAGTTTTAAAAAGTAAGATGCATGTAAAACAGCTGTTTTACTACGTATACCCTAGTTCTTGTATGATTGCTCTTGTATCTGCCGTTGTCACTGTTCATGCAGCCATTGATCACTTCAGGCAAAGTTTTTTTTTGTCATCAGTATTATGATTAGCTATTTACAGAGTTGTGTGAACGTAGCCTTGTTGCAGAAAATATAGAATCAAGGAATCACAGAGTTGTTGAATCATTTATGTTGGAAGAGACTTAAGATCATGGAGTCCAGCTGTCAATGCAGCACTGCCAAGTCTACCACTAAGCCGTGTCCCTAAATGCCAGTCTACACATCTTTTAGATACCTCCAGGGATGTTGACTCAGGCAATTCTCTGGGAAGCCTGTTCCGATGCTGAAGAACCCTTTCCATGAAGGATTTTCAATAATATCCAATCTAAACTCCCTCTGGCGCAACTTAAGGTCATTTTTCTCTTGTCCTAAGAAGATATGATCCTTGTCTGTAGAATGATGTAAGTCAGGGATCATTCCCTTCATATTAACAGTAAACCTGACGAACTGAGCTCATCATGCTGAAGTTACCAGACTACCAGAGATACCTGGAAGGGACTGGGGGGTGTGGGGATGTCAATTCGCTGCAGGACAGGCTGCTGAGTGAAGGCTGGTTGCACGGGTACCCAGAAGCGCTCCAGCTGCAGGGCCAAGGCACTGCCAGCACTGCCAGAGCAGGAATCCCCCTTCCTCCCAAGCAGAGCATGGGTACTGGGGGCAGCAAAGGCAGTTCCACCAGCAGCACCCTGTGCTCTGTATCTTCCTACTCTGCTTCTCCCTTGGTGCACAAGGGTGTCTCTTTCTTTTAACTGCCAAGGAGAACAGCTCTTCCGAGCAGGCTTACCATGCTGTTTTTCTACAATAGTGCCTGAAATTTCTCTTTTCCCCGCCAAGCTTCTGAAACTAGGGTCAGAATTTGGAAATTTGCTCTGAAGAAATCAGGCGTCCGGTTTCCACTGTCCTTTCCTTAAGGTGCTGTTGCTCTCCAGGAGAGGAAATGATCCCCTACCCTGCTATTGCTAGGGTCTCAGTGAGTGCCAGGCTGTGCTAGACTTGCAGCTGGAATACACAGGCTCATATGAGCCTCATATGAGTGCAGAATGCAGCCCATAGCTTTGAATTTTTGGAACACAGCCATTTTCTAAGAAAAATGTTTTGATGAATTAGTGTGTGGCGGTAGGGTGATATTAGGATTTGTAATGCATGAAATTCACAGATTTTATTCTGTGAAAAGTAGGGAGGTCACAAAGGAAATAATATATATACATATATACACACATACATGAAGAAAGATGTGTTTATATTTTAAAAATAATTACTTGAACAATCATATCCACTTCTACTGAATTCTGGAGACACCTTATTCCTATTTCATACCAAGAACTGTTACAAAAGTATCATTCAATATGGATATATAAGATTTTTAGCAGGTAGGAGTACCTAGGAACATGAGAAAAGGCTCCTATATTTGGGTTTATGTGAAAATTTCTGCTGAATTCCTGCTCAAATATTTCAATAGGCTCTATTTTCCTCTTAAACTCTTGTGCCACTTAAAACAGTAAATCATTTATATATATATATATTT
>VZRR01013115.1:29093-181263 GCA_013398015.1 Oreocharis arfaki
TATATATATATATATATTTATATATATATATATATAATTAGGAAATAAATTCACAGAGTCAGCTTCTGCTAGCACAATTAGAAGACAGGTATTTTTTATTCTCCTATCAGTCAGTTCACCCTTAGCGCTTATCTTTTATCTTCTGGCCTCCTCCCCGTGATCATTTTGCCCTGTACTTCCTGATACAACATGTGCTTACACTAATTGAATATCTAAATCACAGTAAAAAATTTACATGCTGTAGGCTCTACCTTCCAAAAATACCAAATGTCACTTGTTGAAATGGCAATTGAGATGCAGACAAGAGAGAAAAAAAGGTGTTTTAATTACAGGACAAGGAAAAGGAAACTTTGTTTTGATCTGGTGCAATTGCAACCATTCAGGTGGAACAGAGTATTTGGATAAAACATAGACAGGAAATAAGGTCCTTCTCTCAAAAATTTGACATAGAAAATATTCTTCAAGTTTCAACTCCATTTGAATTACACCTGCTGGCCGTGCAAGCATAAAATTGCTCTTTGTCTAAGAAAGAGCTGATTTTTCTCTCTCTATCCCACCTTCATCTTTTTACAGTGCATATTTAGTGACTAATTTCTTTTATAAATCCTAATTTCCTAGATCCATGTGATTAAAGAGCAGAAACAGAATGAAAAAAAAAACAAACCCCACACCACTCAATGTATCAGCAGCCAATTGACCAGCTTTAATGGCCATGGAGAATAGCTTGCAAACATTATTGATGTGTTGTCCAAAAGATAAGCTCAGAGCTGATAGAAAGCCAATTTTTTTTCAATGTTTTTTAGCAAACCATGGTTTTTGCAGCCTAACTAGATATTCTGGCTGACCATGCTGAGTCCAAGCAAATCCAAAGTCAGTAGGCAGCTATTGAGCTGGGTAGGGCTGTGAAAGGCTTGTGGTGGTGCTTTAAATAGTCTTCCTTGATGTTGGCACCCAAGGGTCCCTCTCCAGTGCACATCTGAGAGACCACAGGGTGGGAGATAGAGCAGGCTGTTTGAAGGTCTCCCACAAAATATAAACCTGCAGAGCACTGGGGTCATGACAATGCTGAGCACCAGCACTTTAGCCTTTGTGTAACACCAGCCAGTTTGATGCCCTGGGCTTGTTGTTACACCTTTTGAGGATGACTCAGGGAAATATAAGTTCTCTCTTAGTTTTCTGTTGCCAGATCTGCAGTTTTCAGTGAATAAATTGGTAGCAGCACCTAATATAATCAGCTTGTTAATGCAAGCTCTATCCTCTGTCACCGATATTATCTTTGACCATTATATACCCTGGCTGAAAAAAAAGAAGTACAGAGCAGTATAAAATAAGATAAAAAGCAGAATAACAGAATAAGATGGACATTAGGAGAGAAGGATGATCACTGATTTTAAGATACTTCATTAGGACTCAGAACATCCAAGTGAGTTTCCCTTTCACCTAATGACTGTTTGCTGACAGGGAAGTGATTAGTAATATCTGTGCCCCAGCTCCATGTCCTAAAATACGTTCTTTCTCCATTTCATCTAATTAGATTCAAATTGTTCAAGCTAGGGGCTTCTTCTAGCTATGTACAGTGATTAACATGAAAAGATGTGTTGTACTGAGTGCATTGGCTACATATGCACTAGTAAATTATATGGTGACATCTCTATCTTCAATAATATTATCCTCTAATAGTGGTTATGTGCCTTTAAATAATGCTTAACATAAAATAATATTGTCACAGTCTACAGAAATCATATATAAGATGAAGTGCTGTCATAAGGCTGCATAGTGTACTTATACTTTTCGTTCACTTTTGTTATACTTTTGTTACACTTTTGTTCTACTTATACTTTTTGTCATATAACTACATATTATATATATATGTATAGAATTGTATATTAAATTAAGAACATGAAATAATACACCTTTACATACGACCTCTTTTTTTCTGTCTCAAGATGTAGAAATAGCTGTTTAGCTCTTGTGCTTTTAGTATTTGTAATACAGTGCCAGTCAATCTCATTCTATACTGTAAGCCAGGATAGTTAACTGCATGTTATAACTTCTACATATGGTAGATTCATATGTACAGTTTGATTGGAATTGTATTTTGCTGTTTAATATTTATTAATCTAGTGAAAATTTTTCTGTCAACAAGATAGTGCTGGACACAAAAGGAGTATGTTTCTCCTTTTTGTTAAATAAGTCTTTGACTTACACATGATTATAAGATTTCTCTCTCTCTGACATGACTAAACCCAGAGCAGTTTCAAGGAAGATTTCGTAAGAACTCCAAATCAAACTTTGTGCAGTCATTTGGGGAAAGAATTTAAGCGATTTTCTGCTCCCTAAAAGCAGCTTCTGGTACTTCTATCTACTTCTGGAAAAGACTGTGCAGTGGTATGGATTTGATTAGCTCATCTCTTTTCTTTTGAGCCAGGGACAGGGGAAATAATGAATGACTAATCACTTCAGGTTACTGTTTTTTACACTGAGGCTATTACAGGACCAATTAAAAAAGTCATACAGAAAGCTGTAGAGATGTGATTAGGTTATAATGCTAATGCAGGGAATTCTGTATAGATAATTTCTCTGCAGTACAGATAATTTCAACAAAGACTAATCAGAAGATATATCAAACACCTAACAATCACAATTTTGTCTGAATTCTTTTTAAATGTCATTTAAAAAGCTGCAGATATATTGCGACTTTTGAAACAAATATGCTGGGCTCTTTTCTTCCCTGCCTTGCACAACATTGCCATGCAGTTTTCACAAAAGCTCAGTTCCCACTACATTCCTGCATTAATCACAGCTGGGGTGTAATTCAAAGCAGCTTTGGACCTTCTCTAAATTCCACCAGCTGGTAACAGTTTTCTAACAGTTTTTTTTTTTTTTTTTTTTTTTTTTTGTGGGTTGTTGTAACCCACAACTGCAGGCAGCAGAGCACAGACCATAGCTCAGCTGCTGAAGGGGAACACACCTCGGCATTGGGGGCTGCTGAGTGAGAGGCCAGCAGAAGTAACACACTTGCAGCAGTCTGGGTGCAAAAGGGAAAATGACAGACTGCAAATCGAGGTAGTGCTATGCCACCCTTTGTGTCTGATTTCTAGGAATGGAGAGAGGGCTGGAAAAACTTGTTTATACTGTTATTATTAAATATGGCCACTGTGCTAACATCATATTTTGAAATGCAGAAGACAAGTGCTTGTCGTGTGTGACTCCTCCTGCGATCCTGCGCTGTATCTCGTTCTCCCCTCCCTTGTCACCTCTCTCTTCTGAGTCCTCTCCCTTGCAGCTGTGTTCAGAATAGGTCCTGCATCTCCCTGCCAGCAGCTCATATCTTATCTCAAAACATATGACTCAGTACGATGTCTCCTTCTCTTCTTCATTATTTATACCATGTGCCCTACAAAGTCATGCTACTCAGTTCTGAAAACCCCAGTGCAATTCAATTCACATCAAATCAGCCAGTTTGTCAGCTTCTCCATCACCTAAAAGCTCTATATTCACTGCCCGACCTCCCTGAGCATATCTGCTACCTTCCTGCCTTCTGTCACATAAAAAACCCCAACACTGCTGCCATGGTACTTGCAAGGAATTGACTGATTTGATATATAAATCGTCTGTCGTTTTCTCTTTCTTCAGTGTCTGCTGACTTTTTCGCTGTTTCCTCTTAGAGTGCTTGTTCCTCAGGGTAGAAACACTGCACAGAAAGCATTTAGCATGCATGGAGAAGTGTTTAAGTAATGATTACTAACTTCACTGTGCGGCTGCACAAAGCCGAGTTATGCTTCCTGCTTTATTCCAAAATGTGTTTTTACATCATTCCTTGAAAGGTTTCAAATAACAACATTTTCCCAGCAAACAATGCTCTGTGAAGTAAAATCTTTCACATCAAACCTTTTAAGAATGGCTTGTTAGGACCCATTAATCAGTGGACATGTCCTATGTAAAGACAATTTGAAAAGCTTCTCAGCACCCGCCAAGGCCCTGTGAGCTCAACGAGGCTGCCACATCCCACTTCTTGAAGTGTCCAACTGGAAATCCTTTTCTGGCTGAGCACAAGCTGTAGTCTGAATGGCTTCTCAGACTGATATGACTTGCAACATGAAGTACAGTAACAATTTTAAAAACACATAGAAAATTGCAGTCTTCTATCTTTCTAAGGTCATCTAAAAAGATAAATTCTAAATATAATTAAGCCTTGATTTGACCTGTATCACGGACTTTATCTTTTAGTAATTTTTTCAATCTTAATTAGTATTTAGCATTTATGCAAGTCTGTGTGATTTAAGATGCTATGTGATACATGAGTTCAACAGAGTCCTCAGCTGAAGGACGAGTATTTTAGTGAACGCGAGACCTGACCCAAAGGCTATTTGCAGCAGTTTGTCATTTAGTACAGGGAAGGTTAGGTAGGTTACAGTGATATATGATCTCTCATGCTCTGGACCTAACAGCACAGTTGAGCTGCTCCTGTGACTTTCATTAACTGCGTGCAGCTCTTTTCATATAGAGAGTAAACTGAAGATGTGACAACCCTTCTCTCCATGACTGAAAGAAAAGTGAAAACTTCTGATAAGTTTGGTCAGTCCATCAAAACTCCATGCTCAGTCCGTGTAAGCCTGAATGCAAATTTCTGCTGAGTTTATTTTGCACTCATTCATACACCAAGGGGGAGAGAGGGGAAATCTTGGCAAGGGCTCCACGTGGAGCTCTGCCAACATGCTGCATTAAACAGTCACCCCAGCGCAGGAGCAGCCCAGGGAACACCATGGAAAAACAGCACCTGCAAGTGTTCTGCAAATGGCATGGGCTACGGAGGGGGTGGAGAAAGGATGTAAATGGGCAAAATATGATGAAAAATGGCTAGCAGCCACAGGCAGGCAAGACATATGGGCAAGCTTTTCTGCTTAAGGGGACAAGCTAGAGGAACAATTCTTCTCTTCCTTTCATGTATACATAAGAATTAGAGCTATTAAAATTCCAAAGAGTGAGAAATGGGCATTTTTTCTAAATAAACAGTATTTTGAAAAATGCTGCTTTTTTTCACATTGTTGCCATTTTTCCCCTCAACATTTTCCATCAGAAGACTGACTAAAAAAGTAGAAAGAAAACCTGGAAGACAATTATATTTCTGTAGCCAGCTGGACAGGTACCAGCAAAACCAACTAAACAGTCATATCAAGAGGCAGTGCATAACGTAGTTTATATTCACATTTTCATCAATAATGCTCCTAGTTCATACCGAAAATTTTTTCAGTTGAAAAATTTCCAGCAAACTCTAAATATAATGTTGAGGGCCTGATCCTCCCTGTAGGCTGGTGAAACTGTTTTGTGGAACTCAAGTTGCCTTGCATAAAACTAAGCTGAATGTCCGTCATGTGCTACTACGCCAGCTTGGGGGTTAGTATATGAAATTCCTCAATAGTGGCAGACCTTTAAAAATGTCTGCTGATGCATGGCAACAAGACAAATAAATGTTCAGATACGGATATGGGCAAAAAAGGAAGCAAATGCATAGTAATCCTTCTTTAATGGTAATTTTATAACTCCTCCTCACCCCCACCCCCCCAGGTAACAGCTGAAGAGGGAGACCAGCTTTCAGGGAAAAACAAACTCAGTCCCAAAGGCAGAAAAATTCTAAGAGCTATAAATTATAAAAAGCATCAACTAGTTAACAGAAAGCCAAGATGTTTGCAAACAAAATTTGTGTCCTTTCTTTCCACTCAGTCCATAGTGGGAACGGGCTGCCCCTATCCGACCCTTGCCTAGCTAATGTCCACTTCCACAGCAGAGTTGGGAAGAATTAGGGAGGAGAGCCATAAGACTTATCCCATCCACGTAATAGCATCCTCACGAAGGCAAGACTGAGAGCAGCACAATGGCAACAAATGGTGAGAGATCAGTTTCTCTCCTACATAAACACACAGGGAGCTGTTACCACTGATATTAGCACCAGTATGGATGTGTCTGGTGAAGGTCTGGATGGCATCCACAGGACAGTATCAATTGTTTCATTGAAGCAAATCGTGTCAGTGAGAACATGAGTCAGGCATGAGATGGGAGGGGCACATGCCAGCTTTCAGCCTCTTCCTGCTGCATGACATCAATTTGGATATGGAGCAGTGTTTGGAATCCCTTTAGTCCTGGGTAACCATTTTCTATAATGATTTTACTAAAGGGACTGAAATAAGCTGCTCGTGCTTCTTATTCCTATAAGGCTGATTGTCCCTAGTTGTATATGACCTTGCAGCGTGCAATCCCTCCTTTGCTCTAAGATGCTGACTCAGTGCCAAGTACAGGATGAGTCAAATGCATTCTTGCAGCTGCCTTAACTTCTGTAGCTTTGGAAAGAGGCTATTCCACAGTGTCTTCCACCCCCTCACAGCAGACATCTGCATTTATTCTATATATAGACCAGAAAGAAAGCCTTTGAAGGAAGGAAGAGCACTGGCATAGCGAGCAGCTGCAGGAACTCGCACTGGGAAGCTCCCCTTTACATCACTGACTACTCCTGATCTCTGCAGGGAGTCCTTGCCTGCACTTCTCTGATGTCAGAAGGGATTGTAGCAGCACTGGTTGCACCTCTGGTTTTCCAAGATGTGGACACTTGCAGCCAGCAGTGGCCTGAGGGGTATTGTCTTTCACTTTTCTTGCATCAAGATAAAGCTTTTGCACTTTTAAAAAAAATTTAAAACTTTTTTAACCCTGAGGTTGAAGTACATTAGGCAGCATGATTTCTAGATTCCTTCCCTGGCTCTGGTAATTCTGTAAATGTTAGTCGGGGTGTATGATGCCCCGCTCATAAAGGGAAGAGATATTCTTTTCTTTCACACAAGGCAAGCCTAGCTCCTGTAAAGACTCTAGCATGGGACTTTCCATGAAACAAATTCCCTATGTACTGGACCAGACTCTCAGACAAGAAACAGCACTGGGCAGAGCAACCTGTAGCTGTGTTTGTCTGCATCATTTCATGCAATGTGCCACTAGCCATGGTCAGGGACTGCCTAGGTGCAGCCGTGAAATGTGAGAGTCCTCCTACAGAGGGCTGTGGTGCTGCAAGACCAAGGGGAACCTCTTCCACTTCCACAGCATTCTTCAAGGGGGTCCAAGATTCTTAGTTAACAGAAAAGCAATTGCAGTCGTGTAAATCTAGAGTACAACTGTGATGTTTCTTATTAGATTTCTTGCAAAAAGAGGTTGTACAGAGATTTAAAGGACCATTTTACTGGTCTGCCCAAAGAAGACTTAAAAAATAACAATTGATAGACAAGGCACTCTGTTAAGGATATTGCTAATAACCCAAACCAGTGAAAACCACTTTTGAAGTCTCTGGAAACTAAAATGTCTCTGCTTTATTGCACAGTCTTCCACATTGCTTTTAACATTCAAAAATTCTCTCAATTTCCTTTCTCAATTTTGTGACATTTTTACTCTTTTCACGATGTATTTGTTATTTTTAACCTAAATTTTCAAGACAGATTTGCCGAGAAAATTCTAGCACACAGAACAGCTTCATGAAATTAGAATGGCCCTCAGGAAATAACAAATATACAAGGTTTTAAATAATATATGAAACTCTGTTTCAATCTGCCTTTTACAGTGGAGTGATAAAACAGATCATTTAGGGATTTAAGCCTCTAAATATTTTTCAAAATTTCAGCTTATGCAAATCTAAAATATGTCATTTGAGGGGTTTTTTTGTTCTTTAAAAGAAAGTGATTTGGTGTTTGCCAGAACAAAAAAATTACCTTATCTTCAGATAGTTACCAGGAAAAAAAAAGTCTGAATTAATCAGAAAAATTAATCCAGCTAATTTTATTGGCACAAAATGTCACACCTGTTGAACTGCTCTCACTCACGGCACTCGAGAGTGAAGCCTGGTGTGTCTGTCCCATGCCATGCCACACAAACCTGCAGAGCAGCGCCCCAGGTGCCACACAGGAGGGCTGTTGCAGGTGGCTGTGCTGTGTGCTGTGTGCTGTGTGCTGTGGAAGGGGATGAGATGACGGTGCTCTAGCACAGACCCGGGGTGTCTTCTGAGGAAACACACTGCCCGGCTCCAGGCAAGGGACTTGGTCTATTCTCCACCTGCCTACGGGTGTGAGTTTTCACAGAAAGTGGTCCAAGAAGGTCTTGGGGATAAGAGACTGGCTTGGTTCTGGCCTTTCTTCAGTTTTGGGAGCTGGACGGCTGTGCAGCAAGATCCGAAGGGCCTGAAGGCAGCCCTCAGCAGCTGGGGCAGCTACCGGCGAAGGTAAAGCTACCTCGAGTTCCACAGCCAGCCTGCTGCCAAATGTGCTTACAAAGGAGCTTTCAGCTTTCCCAAACAGCTGTGTTCCAGGGTGCCAACCCTGAGACAAACCTTTTATCTCCAGGGAGCCGGACCTCTTGTCTACAGGGATTTTTCCCTTTGGTCCTATCTCTGCCTGGCCAGCTTGTTTGTTAATGTTCACTTGTAGAAGGGGCTGAGAGTCATTAGCTCCCTTTGAACTGGCTATGAATAAAAGTAATTTAGCATCACAAGCCAGAGATGATTTTGAGGGAAATCCTGGCATATTTCAGGCAATTAAATGAATGGGTTGTTATTGGGTCTTTTGTCCAATGGATACATAATTTTACCACCTGAACAGGATCCTTCTCCTTTCTCGCCTCTTTAGGCACATTCCCAGCTCCACTGGAAAGGAAGGACTTAGAGAGAGGTGAGGTAGAAATTGCTGACACTAGTGAAAATTTCCTGATGTTACCTAACAGCAGAGAATGCTTTTTGTGCCTTCAAAGTCTCCCAGATTTTGAATAAGCAGGCTTGAGATTTCTACCTGGTGTCATTCTCAGCCTCAGTTTCGTGCATGGAAATTCCATAGTCAAAATAATTCACCTGTTTCAGAGAACCAGCATTGAACTGAGCCTCAAAATAGAATAAAATTGGAACAAGCATGGGGAAGTTATGATACAAAGAAATGGGCAGAAGTACAGGAGCCAGCAAGGAGAGTAAGTGGAGAAATGAGTATGAAAGAAGTATATATGCCCTGATACAGAACATAGGATCTGAATGGAGTGCTAGCATGCTCATAAAGTGAAAATAAATTGTGTTGCCAGTTTCCTAATATATGTCTAGGAGTTATTTCATGCCGTTCTTTATCAAACTTGTGCAAGGTGACTTGCAGACACAAAGGCGTAGGCAATAAAGGAGCATTGTCTCATCGTCATCTCTTCCTGATTGCATTTGAGGGAACATTGAATAATTGTTTCTTTTGCTAGTAAAACACATCTCTGCTCTAAGTATATTCAATTTTTAAAGTCTGTTTAAGTGGCAATGGCTTCCTGCTTTTGAAGGTAAAAATCATCATATGCGTGCAAACTATTAATTTTGTTTTAGCATGATTTCAGATGTCTTGGGGACAACTCCAGTATGCAGAGCACCTATAAGATTTGAAAAAATAGGGAACAATCACATGGAAGACTGATAAATTCTGTTGAGAAAGCACTGAAGAGAAACTGCTTTCTTCTTCCTGGCTGAAAAAAAACTTATGTAAGTTTTTGAATTATTTGCCGTTATCTCAAATATTAATCTCAAAATTTTAATCTGAAAACTCTTACCAAATTTTACTCCACAATATAATCTTGACAACTTTCAATAGCAGTTTTTTAAATTAGCATTTTCTCTTAAAATCTCCTTTCCCCCCTTTACTACTATATTTTATGTGTGCTCTACGTATTAATATGTGTTTGTACCTGTATGGTAGAGAAATCTGAGTCCCTTTCCTCATTACAGAAGAAATTCCTTATTTATGTTCATCATATTTTACTTACAGTGGAGTATTTTCATGACTTCACCTCTTAGTACAAAGTCCTTTCTCTTAGCATGAATCAAACTTTTTTTTTTTTTTTAAATCCCTAATGGCATTGAGCAAAGTCATTTCACTCGATGTAGGATTTCTGAGAAAGAAAATTATCTAAACATTTTCTTTCAAGAAAAAGCTTTCTATAAGAATGAAGGTCATCTGAAAGGATATCGGGAAGGATTGCTGTGAAAGCACCTGTAAAAACACCTGTGAAAGCAGAGTAATTAAGCCACCATTGTTAACTATGCTGTTAATGTGCTCTCTCGTTGTGCATAACACATCGACACACCTCAGATAAGAAACTCTTTTCCTTCACCTTTCATTGTTTCTATGTTAGCTAGACATCCTACAAATATAAATTTGCTTTTCTTGACACCACTCTCAGGATTTCTATTGATATGAAGGTACATTGAAGAGATTAGAAGAAACACGGAATCATAGAAATTGCCAAAGTAGATTAAATCAGAGGTCTATGTAATTCATTGCCAGCAAAAAGTATTAGATAATCTACAATCTTTAGGTAGCATTTCTTCCATGGAAAGCTGATGTCTGAGATCTAGCTTGTAAAACAAATTGGGTGAGAACTGTGACCTCTTTTTTTGAAATGACAATCAACACGTGAACAACCAATATTTTTGAGGAGGATATTCTAAAGTACAAATTTTTAAATATGAAAACCTCTTGAAAGAAAGCATTACCTTTTTAAACACAAACTCACACATATCATGCTTCATGCCATCAAGAAAATGACAGCTCTTTTCATCGGCATCTAGGACTTTAGATGCGTTTCATATTTTACATGAAAATTTATGTGAAAAAATAGTTTTCAGTTCTTAGCAATTCAGTATTTCTACAAAGGAAAAATACGTGGAAGCCTTAAATAAAGGCTGTTCCTAAATGTAGGCTCCTTTACAGTTCTAACATCTTGAAACATTTTTCTTTTCATTATTTTTGAGGATGTTGCTGCTTGCACCTACAAGGTGGGGTACACAGTACAATCTTGTAATTTGTTGGGGAGAAGGAGAAACTAACCCAGAGGATATGATACAACACACCTGGGACAAAAGGCTGTTCTTCAGACGTAAAATTTCACAGAAACTGAATCAGTGCAGTCTGCATTGTGCTTTCCATGTTCAGCTCCATATACAGAGAGATTTGTTTGAAAAAAAATTAAATATTTCTTTCAGTTTTTTTTTTTTTTGGTTGGTTTTGGTTTTTTTTTAATACATCACTTTTAGTATCATTCTAAAGAAGGTAACGAAATTCAATCAAGCCTTGATATTTTAAGCCTGAACTAATACTTTCCATTTTGGTTCTAATAACAAAATATACTAATACAAATATTCTAATAACAAAAATAGCCACTTTCTCTACCCAAATTATTTTCTCTTTGTAGCTATCACTGACTCTTCTACCTTCTGTCAAGTTTGGTTAAGGGTTTCAAAAATTAATAGGAAGGCATAAGAGCCTGACAGACAAACATGCACAGCAAATTTAAGTAAATCATCTTGCCTTCAGAAAGGAAGGGATTAAAAAAGAAGATTTATTTTATCTTAAGAAATAACTCATGTAGCCTGATGTGTTTGGTATCAGTTCTTCCTCAGGAGACATAATCACACACAGGACAACTTTTTACTGAAAAAGTGTACCTCCCAAATTTCACATGCCAAATAAACTGAAAAACACCTCACAAGTTTTTTGACTTTGGTGGATCCCTGAGAAAGAAGTGTTTCTCATCGGCTGGAAAGGCATATTTGTCACATTTCAGGCAAGAGTATCTGACCATGTTTTAGTTATCTATTTGTTTGCTTGCCAGAAAGAACAGATGATGTTAATCACAGCAGTGATGGAAGAGAGCATCCAAAAAGTCCACATGGCTTTTGATTAAAGCGTGCTAGATAGTGTTTTAACTTCAAGGGTTTTGCTGTTGTCACAGATCCCCGCAAGGATGCCCCTAATTCAGCTGTGCTTTTTCACCAAATATTGTATACAGTACGCTAACTCTCTTGCTGTTGTTTTTTCATATGTCTTTTTCTATTTTTGTTCAAATAGGTTACCAGAAACAGTTTCACAGAACCCCCAAAACGTGCTATGCCACCCAGAATGTGTCAAATGCCATGCTCAGACAAGGTCTGTTGGCATTACTAATAGGGCTCTCAGAGCCGCTAAAATGTTCATGGCTGGTGCAGAGAACAGGGTCCAGCTTCACTGGAGGGTGGGACTGTGGCCACTTGGAAGGATTGGCAGAAGGCTGGCTGGAGTGACTGAAGGACATCACCCCTGAATGCTCACAATCGACACTGAAAGAAATCAACACTGGTTTAATCTCGAACTAACAATGCGAAGGATATCACCTGCCTGGGGTGAAGGAACAGGTGAGGATGTACCAGAGAAAGGAACCTTTGAAGATTTGGGATTCACACAGAAAGCAATCAGAGAGAGGTGTGAAGCTCGAACACTGTAAAACTGCAGCTCAATGACTAAACAAAATTCCAGTTCTTTGTAAAGAAGAGGTTTAATAAACAATCAATCTCTCTTAGCAGTCTTTATTGTGATTTGTCTTGACACATGGACAAATCTGACTTGGAAGCTGTGTTGAATTGTGAGGTTGAAGAGTGAAACTGTTGTGATCAAAAAAAATTCATGTTACTCCAAAAAACCCTCTGATTAAGAAGAGCTGCAGAAGGAATTTTTGATCAAGCTGGTCTAGTGGAAGCTGTACCTGCCCGTGGCAGGGGTGTTGGAACCAGGTGATCTTTCAGGTCCCTTCCAAACCATTCTATAATTCTATGTATATCCTGGTACTAAATGACAGGAAAAACGAGGTGGCAGACAAAATTCAATGTCAAATAAGGCAAAATTATACATGTTGGTAGAAACAACCTTGTACATATAGTGTACACCAAAGCATAATCATGAAAATCAGCTCTTGCCCAACAAGAGAAATGGATGCAAATAGCTGCGTGCCAAATGTCAGCATCATCTTAGTGCTCAGGTCAATTGAAATAACAAAGAAATGGTAGAAAAGGGATAATAAGAGAGGAAACATCATGCCACTGTATATATTCCTGGTGTATCTATGTCTTAAATTCTGCAAATAGTTCTGGTTGTGTCACCTCAGATGGGACCAAGTAGAATTACAAGTTTTTCAAAGAAGCTGGGCAATGCCCTTCCCATGAGAGGTAATTACATAAACTGCAACTCTTCAGGTTGAAAAAGAGATATTGGTAGAAGAAAAATACGATCTAAGTCTATAAAATTAAGAATCACATGGAGATACCGAACAAGAGGCTGATTATTCATTATTTTTCAAGATGTAAGAACTAGGAAGAACCAAATGAGATTATCATTATGAGGTTTAAAATGAACAGAAGGAAGTACTTTTTCAAATAAGGCATAATTCAGTTGTGGAACTCTGCGAATGTCAAAAGTATAAGAGGATTCAAAGGCAGATTGAAGACTTTCAATGAAAAATCCATCAAAAGCTATTAAAAACAGTGAAGTGATTACAACATACAGCTCACAAAGTCTCTGAAATGCAAATTGCTGGGAGTAGCAAGGGTACAAGCTAAAGTATCATTCTGTATTTGCCCTGTTTCCATGAGTTCTTCCATGAGCACACTTTATTTATTCTTGTCAGAAATAGGATGATGGAGTAAATGCACTTTTGAGCTGATCCTGCACAGCTGTTCGGTGTGTAGTACATAACTCAGATTTCACTTAAGCCAACAGGGTAATTTCACTGACTTTAATGGGAGCTGAATTAGGCTGTCTGAGAGAATGAGCCTCCAATCTGATGTTTTGCTAAGGATATGAAGGCTAAACTTGTTAGATTGGTAAACGCAAATTCAAAGGAAACAGTTGCCTAAACCGTTGAGCGCCTGGAATTCATCTGCAAAGAGAGACCACTGTGGGAATTTATTTTAAAACTGTATGCAAAATCTCTAAGTTTATGATTGATCTATTCTTGAATTTAAGTGACTGGTCAGCTGCTTTTGCTCTCTTCAGTGGTAGCTGATCTGTTTGCATGACTGTTCATCTGAGCTTCTAAAATGCCTGGTCAATTCAAGGTCAGCCTATAGTTTTATAAAATTAAGATGGTAATAGATATGGCAAAACTACAAACATGTCACCTCCTTTTCCCGAATTATTTGCTTTCCTGAGACACTCATTAGCAAGTGCACAATTAGATCAATATTATTTGATTTTCTTTACTTTTAGAGAAAGAAGAACTCTTTTAGGAAACAAGTCATGTACCTGCAAACAGAATATGTCCTCAAAAAAGAAAGAAAATAAAACCAGACCAGAATAATTATTTTAAGAGTCAAACCACGGAGTTGTTGCTTCAGTCATACTACCATGAGTGAGTTTGTTGCCTAAGACATGTTAAATACCAGTGATGTAATAGAGTGGATAAACATAAAACTGTCTGATAAAAATATCTATTATTTGAAAGAGCAATATTTTTAATTTCTAGGAAATGCTGCTTTGTATATGTAGGCATCTTCTCAAGACATGTCACATCAAAGGGCTGCAACATTGCACTTCTGCATGAGATTCTCTACATGTTATGTGGGGAAGAGGAAACAATTCCTTCTGCTGCAGTACCCCAAAAATGTGAAGAGCAATTCAGGTACCTAGCATAGGCATTTAATACCAATTGAGATGCTCTATGGTAATTCAAGATACATGCATGATGCTAACAGCTTTGACACAGGAATGATGGAGGATTCCCACCTTACAGAGTTGCAATACTCGGGGGAACCTCAAAGTGTATTAAGGACACATATTCAGCTATTTGATTATTTCTCTAGGTTTCAAATGTGAGCAAGCTGTAAGGGCTCTCACAATGGAGAGTAACAGGTATGTTCCAAAGGCAGTTCATCTCAGCCTACGGCATCATTTTCACACAGGTCACTCCTGCCACTTGTGGAAGGCTGCCTTTCTCTGTAGAAAGGAGATTTTAATGGGTAACTGACAAATTCAGGCTTGGCTCTCAGTTCTTCTTCAGCCAGATCCAAGAGAGGTCAGTCCTGCAGGGGCACCATTACACTATTACAAAGGAAATATTATCCATGTAAAGGAGTTTTGCTCCCTGAGCTCACAACAAGCTCTAAGGACTTAAATGTTTATCTTTCTTGATGCGAGAATGCAGTAAGGGGACTGAAATGACTTAACCCAGTCCACTTGACAGGCTATCAGTAGAGCTAGCAATGCAGTCTCTGCTTGAGAGCAGCTAAATATGGTATATAAAAGCTACTTTATCCTAATACTGAATGCTTAGTAGCCTGGCTCAAAACAAAGATGAAGCTAATTAGATCTGTTTCATGTTTCATGGTTAGTCAAATACTAACTATAACTAATAGAGGTGAATGAATTAACATTAAGCTTCACAAGCATGTTTTTTATAGACAGATGCAGGAAATTGAATGGGAAATAAGAGGAGTGGGTTTTGCCTTTATTGTCTGGACATACTGGGGAGGTGTCAATACAAGTCACCTCAACCAACTATCACAATGGAGAGAGGAAATTCATTACTGTCAGAAGGGATCTTATTAACTTTACTGCAGTCTTCCACCACTCGGTAGAATGTCTTTATAGGGAGGTATGGAAGGGTTTCTGCACTCTGGGAAAACCTTGATGGTCCAAGTACAAAGGAAACTGCTTCGTTTTTTTAAAAAAATTACATCCTGTAAAAGGAAGGGTGGGATAAGTGAGAAGAGTATTTCTACATTTCTCTGAGTAATAAAACTATATTCTTCAGTTTTACATTGATTAATGGTTGCTTTGTATGGAACTTTTGTGTTTTAGTACACAGTAAAAAAGATGTTTTCCAAAAAATCTCTTTTATTTTTCAGAAGAAAAGAAATAGAGGATGTGTTGGGAGATGTAATTTTTTAAACAGTGGGTGCACATACAAAACCATACTGTGTCTGCTACAGAAAAAAACTATTTACTATGCATAGAAGTCTCAATATGAATATGCATGGAGGTGATATGTACATGACAAAAGTGTTAATACTTCCATCTGAAGTCCCAAGATGTGTCAATATGGTATCCAAATGCAGTATGTGCCATATTTTTACCAATTCGGGGTTCACTAAATGTATTCTTTGAATATATCCATACTTTGCTCAAAAAAGGACAGTATAATCTTATTTCTCATATGTCTATGTATATTTTTATTTACCTGTACCCACACATGCAAACTTATATATCCTCAAAGAAAATTATATAGCAAGATTAAAACTCATGAAAACGAAAATATGTGGCTTTTATTTCCCTACTCCCTTTTCTCTTCAGAAAAAAAAAAAAAAGAAACAAATCTCATCTATAAACTTCATAATTTTGGATAAAACAGCCAGTCAATACAAAATGTTTTAGATAAAAGGTTTTGAAAAACTTCTGCAGAGACCAAACTATGTCCTATGTTCTTCAAACTTAATTAAAACCAAAAACCAACAACAATTTCTCCTTTTCTAAAAGCTGAATTGAAACATGACCTGACACCATCCTTTTGAAAACAAAACCTGACGGCTAGAATCACTCCAGAGTTCCCGATAGGCTGGGAAAATCTGAACAGCAAAAGTGTTGGCTGTCCTTTACTTCTTGAGTTTTCCAGCTGTTGAGCTCTTCTGGATCCATCTGTCCTTCTTGGCAAATTTTTGGCATTTAGATGCCTCCCTGGGTGATAGATCAGACATGGTTTTTTTGTGCATCTGGAGTATCACTGATATTGTGATGCAATATCTCTATATTTTTAAAATAATTTTATATTTATACATTTGCATTTGTACAAATGAACAGTTTTTAAACTCAGTTTTTCTGCAAGCCCAGAAACCCATACTACTGCACACCTATAATGGGCTTTGCCAGCTCTGAAGACAGAGCGGAGCTCCTGTGTTGTTCTGATGCATCAATATGTAAGTACTCAATTGACAGCTGGATTAGTGCACAGCATGCATTTTCTTCTTTCTGAGTATTTTTTTTTTTAATTCAAGGGTAAATGTCAAAACAATGCTGTAAAACCAATTAAGGAGAAAGAAAACAAGATTAGAGGTGCTACTTGAATTATTTATTGTTGTTCACTGTTGCCAAGTCTTTAAATAAGTACTTAATAGACCTTACTGTAACTCTCTGAGCAATACAGTAATTTATTTAATGCACAGTTCAGCAGTTTCTTAACATTCAGCTGAAATGGTCCATATAGTATGTTGTGAGCCTTTGTGAAGCCTCCTAAACTTGGACTGTTCACCATTTATGAGAGTCTTCATGCAGAGCTACATTTATTAATCTCATTCAATAATCCGATATATTAAACAGATATTGATCTTTGTGGAGGGAAATATCAAGATTTATTGACCAGAAAGATTAATTGTGACCAATTTAAAGCCAACTTCAATGCTTATCCAGAGGGGAGATAAATCTCATTATTCAGGAAAACAAGAAGCTACTATCTATATACTGTTATTTATTATTGGTGCTTTAACCACTAATATCTGGAAATCACTCCTCCCTGGATTTGAATTTCAGGTATATGACCTTTTTCATTGGTATTAATATGATTAAGGGAGAAAAATATTGATAGGACTGGGAAAAAACCTCTTTCCTAGCCCTTGCCCACCAGCATTTCTAGGCGATAGTCAGAAAGCATTTACTTTTAAGAATTAACAGACTAGCCAACATAGCCACAGATTTACTGATTTGTGGTCTGCTAAAACCAGGAATCTTGAAGTGCAGACTCAGCTCAGCACTGCTCAGCAGCCTCCCGAGAGCATTCACGAAGGCTGCACGTGAATTTTGTGGGGTTGGAGGGCAGCACACCCTGGAGTCCTGCGGAGGGCTCTGGACGAAGCTGTGGCACACACCTTCTTATGGGGCGCATGAGGTCCACAGTTTCACAGAAACAGAGCCACCAACTCGTCCCAGCTACAGCAAGAGCCATGCCTGTTCTGCTGCAGTTATCCATAAAACCATTCCATTAGTAAACTCTTGCTTATACATGACCTGTGGCTGAGAGGTGGTGCAAGAATCCAAACATTACATTTTATAGACTTAAATTATTTCTCCACATTACACAGAAGATTAATTCATCAGGGCTTTACCCTCCACACTGCCATGCAAATCACCCTATGGAAACGGAGAATGCAATATCTGTGAAATGCTCAGGTTATACTACAGGTTGCCCTTCTCACAGCCAACAGAAGTTTCTGGTGGCGAAGAGGAAAAAGTTCTGGGTTTGAGGGAAGATTATTTTTGATGCCATTATCTAACTATTTGAGCTGTAGGTGTCTTACTCTCTAAACATTTGGGCTGAGATCCAAATCTTTATCTGTACGTGTGCCTGCTTGAAAAATAGTGTCAGACACTCATTAGCAGTAACCTACTACTTTTGAAATTGACACCATTTACCTACAGGAAATTGTCTTTTTGAAATAGTACTTTGTACTGAACCATTCTGAGATAATTGCTCCAATTAAAAAATACATGGGGCGTTGCTGTGCACCTCAGGATGGAAACTTTATTGTGCTGTGAAAGAAGTCAACAGGAGTTCAAAGTATTCAGCCACCTGCAGAACTGATGATAGAGAGCCAAAAAATTTGTAATTCATGCTGCAAAAAGAAACTGTTCTACAAGCAGATACAGTGTTGAAAAGGATGAGAGTTTTAGCTTTGTTTCTTCTCCTCCCCCCACCCTGTCTCCTCCTCTCTCAGCTTCCAAAACAAAAAAAAAGGAAAAAAAAAAAAAGAAAAAAAGAAACTATGAATTTCTTATGTCTTTGAGTACTGCTGAGCTCTACATAAATAGGAATATGCTCGCTGTAGGGAAATAGCGAGATTCAACTATTCCCATTAAAATGCTAATTACAGTCCTTTTATAGATCCGTTGGAGAGGATTTGGGGAACAAAAATAGCACCCAGAGATCATCACCGAAAGAAAAAAAAAAATCAAAGAAGAAAACATGACATTAAAAAAACTTGCTTCTAAATTTAGAAGCCCACTACAGTGAGCCTAACCATTTATTCTCGCTGGAGCTGCTCCATATATTAAACTGATACTGAGAAATCATGAATTCTAATACTTAAAAGCACAGCTCGCAATTTGGAGTATTGTACTTCCATCTATTTTGTGTCGTGTCCAAGCTATCACTGACAACTGGAAAGAAAGTTCTCCAGTCCTTACTACATAGAAATAAATATTGTGCAGAAACAGCATTAAGCAATACAATCTTAAAATTACCTGTTATTGAAAACAAAGCTTTTTTTTTTTTTTAGAGGGAATATATTACTTAGCTGTAAAATAATATGTTTGCCATTCACTCTAATGTTTCAACATTATGATTCAATCTTCTAAAAAGCTGACATTGAAAATAACGGTGTAATAAACCAATTTATCATAATGTGTAAAAGAAACTACTGGAATAAATTGGAATAACCTTTCAAAAACTAGCAGCTTTTAAAAGTATTAATTTCTACTCCAGATAATTGGAAAAGACACCTGGGTGGCCAAGCAATATTTTTTATGGGATTGCCCTGTCAGGGACTCAGATTGTCTTCAGAGTCAGGAGCGATCGTTTAGCACTAAGTGACAGTGAATCTTGCAAATGGGTCTTCCTGGATGCTGTTTGCCATAAATTACCAAACTGAACTCCCCTTCAAGGTCACCCATAAAAGAAGGCAGATATCAAATGGCCTTCACAGACACCCAGAGCAGTCTTCAGGCTTCACATAAGCAGATGCTGGTTGTGTTGGATCCTATAAAAGTGACTTAATAGACAGACAATATAAATTATTATCAAACTTTGAAGATATTCTTGAGAGCTAAATAGCAGAAGAACATAATTGGAAGTTGTACTTCATAGAAATGAGGACTAACACAAGTTTCTCCCCATCACAAAGCAGTATGTGCAATGAAACTAAAAAGAAGTCTGTCAACTTCTTTTACCTTTTGCCTTTCACAAAATCTCTTGCCATTTTTTTCTCAAGACCATCTGTGTTTACATGAGCATTGTTAGTTCCAGTGTTTCTTCTTTGAAGTCATAATTTTGGATTAATAAAAGTTTAGTCAGTAAGGTTTATAAAAGCAGCCACTAGTGGCATAAAATTGTGCTACAGAAGTAATTTTAGTGCCTTTCTCTTTGAGAGAGAAGGAATGGTTAAAAACAATCTGATGTCTTGAAATGACAGGAAGTTCTTTATTGCCTTATTGCCTTTTGCTCTAATATAGAAGCTGTTTTCCAATGGTAACAAACGTTAATTCACATTAAAAAAAGTGTAGGCAAGATTTATGACCTGGCCTCTTTCGTGGTATCTGCATTTAAGCAGAGCTCCATCACTTCTCACTGGAAACTCTGGGCTGATGGTGTGTTATGGAACACGGTCTTCAGTGTTGCTTACTTGAACTTCTATTGCCATAAAGGCAGAGAAGCCATGCTCAATACCCTGTGTTTTTGGAAAGGCAGGAAAAGCAGGAGGGTGTGAGGAGGCTAAGTGAGTAGCGTAGTGCAGACAGCACCTTCTGCAGGGATACCAGCAAGCCCATGGATGCCATGGAGCCAGAGGGAGCACTGAGGATCATAGAATTGTAAAATGGTTTAGGTTGGAAAACACCTCCAGGGTTGTTGAGTTCAACGATCAACCAGCACTGCCAGGTTCACCACTAAACCATAGGTCCAAGTGCCACATCCACACAACTTTTGAACAGGGATGGTGATTCCACTACTTCTTTAGAAAGCCTGTTACAATGACTGACCAACCTTTTGGTGAATTAATGGTTTCTAATATCCAATTTACACCTTCCCTGGTGCAACTTGAGGCCATTTCTTCTGTCCTCTAGCTAATTACCTGGGAGAAGAGGCTGACTCCACCTCTCTACAACTTCTTTTCAGGAAGATAGGTCTCTCCTGATTCTCCTCTTCTCCAGGCTGAACAATCCTCATTCCCTCAGCTGCTTCTCATAAGACTTGTCCTCCAGACCCTTCACCAGCTTCATTGCCCTTCTCCAGACATGCTCCAGCACATGAAAGATGCTTCAACCCTTGATGTGCTTTGGTTCATGTCATGCATGGGGATGTCACAATACCATTATAACCCTTTGCACTGTCCCCTTTCTACTTCACTGAAATGAGTCTTCATGCTGTCTATCCACGTGCTTTAAACAATTCTGTATCGGTATGCTGCAGCCTACTGGAAATCTTTCAGGAGCTGCTGCAGTGCACAGAGCAAAGCTTCAGCTAATGCAAACTGCTGACGTTTTTCAGAAGCCTCTCAAAATGAGAAATTTCTCCTTGCATACGTTATGCTCTTTAACCTTAAAGCATCAACAGACCTTATGTTAAAAATAATTTTAAAAAAAAGGTTTGAGGATTTGTGGAGTGAACTATGCCACCTCAGCCAAATACTCCCAACAGCATTCCTGTCATATCGTGTAGTACGAAAACAGTGTTTCTTTAAACTGAACTTTTGATAGTTTTACAATAGTTCTGTAAGAGCCTATGAAAGGATAAAAACTTTACTGGACAAAGCAAAGGCTCCTGTGGTTGCCCACATAAATTAGATGACTTAGAAAGTTTCATACTGTGTATGTACCTTTCTTTGCTCTGCAGCGCTGCTTTCCTCCTTCCCTCCCTGTACAGTGAGCCAGTCCTCCTTGTGCTATGATAATACTTTCGTGTCTGCTATGACCTCTGGAACCGAATAGCTGTTTCATATAATTGCAAAGCTATCCCACTCTTTCCCACTAGCTTCACCTCAATCCTGAGAAATGAAACAAAGAGAGAGTCTCCTCACAGCTGCTCTTCAGTGAGCTCAGATGTCTGAGCCACAGCCAAAACTAGGTCAAACAGCCCGTTTCCACATCACATACTGACCTCTTAACAATTTTGTTCTGTGATATTCCTAGTGGGTCTTAGCAGAAACACTCACAAGAAATGAGAGGAGTAAAATCCTCTCCAACACTTTCTCTAATTTTAAAATAAATTGGTGACATAGTTTGAAGTTCAGCCTAAAGATGTGCTAATTATACAGGGAAAAATCTAATTAACTGAATCAGGAAACCCATAGCAACTATTGTCACATTCTTGTATGACAGAAGCATCAATCTGGCAGTCACTGGAGCATACGCTCAATAACTGCCTGAACTCAGATCCTTTTTCATCAAGACCTGCAAAGTTAAAATGAGATACCAGCTATGACAACAGTTCAGCTTCACAGGCCATATTGCATGAAGCAGCATTTCCTTCTCTCTGATTTTTTTTTCCTCTAAAAAATAAATAAATATATAAGAAACCTCCCAAACAAAATGCACTTAGCATACTTGTAGGTTGAAAGTGTTGAAATGTTACGAAAATTACATTCCCTGAGAGTGAAAGCAGACGAATTTGTAATATAATGCAATATATATTTTTTTCTTTCTGCAGCAGTTAATATATTACACTGAAAAAACAAGGAACTCCTGATAAAGATAATGGGACATTAAAAGAGAGAGCGAGAAAATGCCAGAAAAACAAAATCCAATGTATGTAGGAGAGATGAAGTTGCACCACTGATAAAAATGATCACTTCTGCTGGAATTTTTCTCTTCCAGCACTCATTACTCTGACTACATGAAGAAGTTAAAATATTATGGACATTTTGAAGGCTCTTCGTTCTCCAAAAGTATCACTAAAAATAGGAAGAAAAATGCTAGTCTCAGAGTCAGGGAAAGATGCACAACTTGTAAACTGTAAAAATGTGGGACCTATTTAAATAAGATTTGGTACATATGTCTTCCCAAAGCCTTTACATTTAAAAGGTTCATCCAAACAATCCCTGGCATAGTTAGCATTGCTGATTAAGGAGTAGAGGAGGCTTTCAGGGAGCATAAGATTTTTTTTTTTTTTTTGAACCGGCTGATATACCTAGAAGGAATACACCAGCTTTCAGGTGGAAAAGAAATTTAGTACACTTAATGGTGTGAGAAGAATGATGCAGGGCAACACAGTGTTTGGGAGAACCCAAAACTTCCTGCAGGGCTGATGTATGTGCTCCTGATATCCGTGAATTAGTGAGCTAATGTGCAAGATACATGTAAAGAAGAGACTACCAATGAAGCAGTAAATTCTCAGTGCTGTTTGACACAAGAGCTAACAAAAATCCTAGTCTGGAACACTGTAACAGCCCCAGTGGAAAAGCAAGGTCTGAAAGAAGGGTCAGTCTGTGGCAAGGAGCACACAAGGTATGAGGTAGGATATGGCAAATGTAAATGAAGATTGGGCAGAATTCTGAAATTAAAGCGATGAAAATGAGACTGGCTAGACAAGATTTTTCAGGACTGATATAATGGTAAGGGGAAAAATTTGCTACAAAAGGAGGTGAACTGTATTAAGTTTTGACTGAGCAGCCACATCCTTCCATGGGAAATGGCATGCATGGCACACATCTGGGCAGCAGCATTGCACTTGGTGTTACTCTTCAAAACGATCACCCACACTTTCTATGAAGAAGCTGAAGTGAGATACCCTTGTTACCCACGTATAAGGCTTCACTTAAGGAAAAATAGGATAAAAATCCACCACAGGATTATAAATCCATTTCTGAGTGTGCCTAGATCATAAACTCACTAAACAGGTAATGTCAGAGATGAATTTATGTGTTCTATTTCCACTAAGGCATAGTAAGCAAAACAGCACAATAAAAGAACACAAAAATATATTCCATAGATTAAGACAGTAATTTGGATAATGTGTTATAGAAGACGCTATCACAGACTTTGTAGAAGACACTATCACTGTCACAGACTATCACTACAGATTCGGTAGCACTTGCTGCGCTTTAAATACCTCATGTATTACTCAGTCAGCTAAAAAAAAACCTAACTGAGGAGATACTGAATTACATGTGCTAGCAGAAAGGAAGACTGCTGGTTTGCCATGAAAAATACTTTGTCTGCCATAGCGATGGGGTCTGAGTTATTTGTAAGAAACAAACAAATACACGTGACTTAATTTTACAGGTGAAATATATGGTACCACCATCACTAGAATTATAAATCATTGTTTCCATCCTTTCCTTCACTATTTTGGTTTGGTCTGTATGAAAAAAAAAAAAATCAAAATGAGTATTTAGGTTGTCTTTGTTGATCACAGCATCCTCTCCTTTGTCATTTTGTCAAGCCTACACTTCTTTGTAACTGAAGGTAGCATCAGTTTCTTTGGGTTTTATATTACAGATGAACAGCTCCCTCTGGATTGCATTGGATTATCAGTTATTCTCTAGAACCTGCATTCTGAGAAGCATGAAACCCTCTTACAGTAGTTTTTAAGGCAAATGATGACTGCTGCTGACTCCCTGGTGCACAGAGTAGCTACCACTCAGTACCTGAGACATTGCTTTCAGGAAGCACTTCTCTCTATGAACTCCAGCACAACAGCTCCTCCTATTTACAACCTCAAGAGTAAGTAAATTAATATTATGAAGTGTTTTCTTTAAAACAGTGACTTCTGTAGCATACTAGAAAGAAAAGAAACCCATTAAATCCTTTCTTAATTAGATAAAAGAAACCTGGTCCTTGCTGTATGGGCTTGAGCCTAACATACCAATGGAGGACAGGGTCAAATAATTGATTAATTGTACCCTACTCCCTGATTTCAGGGCAGGTTCTTGCCAGTGAGCAGCAAATCTACAAGTTATCATTTCAGTCATCAGCTGGAGAAAAGTTTATGTCCAAACAAGTTCATTTCCTCATCTGCAGTGATTACAATCATATTATTTTCTTCAAGGTAACAAGGACATTTTTCAATATAGGCGGGATCCCTCAGTCCTTAATGAAGACTTAAATCTTAATCTCTTGTCTAAGTGCTGTTAGGTTTCTTCACTGATGCTTATTGTTGTATCACATCTCTCAGGATAGTTTTTTCACAGGGGAATCTCCCAGGAGATAATTTTTGTAGTGTTGTATATGACATGTTAAATTCATTCAGCATCTAATGTATTTACTTGTGGGGTTTTTTTCCAACAGTAAGACAAAATTATGAATCTTAACATAATATTGCAACATATGCAGCAGCTGTCCTTCAAAGGGACTAAAAGGTCATTAGAAGACTGGAAGCAATGACCAGCTGCAGTAATGTTTGTTTTCTCCTAACCCATATAGGAGGAGAGAGGGGAAGGTGAGAGACAACTTGTCTGCTTGACTAGCAGCTGGCAGTAGAAGGTACTGCTGTGGGTCTGAGAAGGAATACACAGAGTTGGATACTCATAGCAATACTTATTATCGGAGATTTTAGGGACTTCAGTATTTAAGTAGCTGAGTAGTCCTTTTAAAGGTGTCATCACATGTATTCTCTGCTTTACTGCATTTTGTGAGGCATCTTCTGTTCTTGTTGCCCTGGTATGTTTTGGGAAAAATTTTAGAACCTATCCTATAGAGAAAGGTCTCCTGTTTGTGACATTTCTCAGTGCCTTGGGATCTTCATTTTGGTTAGAACTGTTCTTCCCAGTACTGATGAAATAGAGGGTAATGCATCACCGGTGGACAAGAACCGTGGGATTTTAAAAGAAATATGCACATCTGTGTACAGGAAGTCAGTAACAGCAATAATACAAAGCCAGTTCCATGTCCCCCATATTGCCAGCGAACAGGAAAAAAGGACCAGCTGCCTTCTTTCTTCCTATTGTCAGACAGATCCAGTATGCTCCCACACATTAGGTGGAAGGGACAGCCAAGCCCCTTACCTCAAGAGCGGCCCACATTTCCGTGCATAACATCTTTGAATGTCCATGAGTATCTCAGAGACTCTGATGCACAGTTTCTTTTCAGTCGTCATCTTCCAGGGTGTGAAGACAGGCTGGGTGCTGTCCTTCAGAGGTTCTCATGAAAAAAGGCAACATTTTAAACCAGAAGATGCCAAATGGCAGGCATGAAGGAAGAAGTTTTAGCCAAGGTGCAGACACAGCAGCTCTGGAATCACTCCCAGAGCACACTGAAACTCAACAGAAGAAGTCAGAAACTGATAAAAAGGGCCACTGGGAGTAATAGTTAGGGTACTCTATGAACCACTGTGAGAAATCCCCACAGATCTTCCAGAGCACCACAGAGTTATGGAGGGGCATATCTGCTGCACCAACCACCCCTACAATAGAAGCGTCTTCAGACCTTCATGGCGAAAAATTTGTCACCTCCCAATAAGGCAACATTTCTGTTTCTGTTCTTATTTTTGTTGAGAAAGATTGAGATCCAATTTGGGTTTGCGGAAAAAACTTCCTTTGAACTCTCCTTTGGTTCAGGCTTGACATTGCTGTTACAAGTATTTTACTAATGTATGTGTATTCAATTCAAAGCAGCTGCAGCCCAGAGGACTTGTTTTAGACACTACTCTCAGAGTGTTCATAAGAAAATGTTGAGAACTTTCTTGGCCCTGAGGGAGCAGCCTAGGGTCAATCAACACGTTTTTGCTTTGTTGTGATGAACATCTGGATATTAAACCCCTGTTTTCTGTAGCTGGTCAGCTACAGATTTTTTTTGATATGCTAACAGGCTGGGCACTCTGAGCAATACCTGACCTGCCTCGTGGAGCATTCAGGAGAGTGCTGAGAAAGCAGGAGACAAATGCTTCCAGTGCAGTAGTGGGATGCTCTGGCAGACACTTGGTGCGTCTTTTACCTGTGCTGCACTGACCCAGGTTTCATCGAGAGTCCTACAGGGTAGCTTTAGATATAGGGAGCTGAAGTGCTCTGTGCGAGTTTATTGCCCCACAGCCTGACTATTCCCTAACACCACCCGGTGATATACACCCAAAAGTAATTTTGTTTGGCAAAGGCCTGTCATAAAATAGCAAGAATGTATTCAATGAAGAGATAAAATTACACAGTGCGAAACAGTGAGCAGAACACTGGGTTTCTTTCACTTTTCTGCAAGGACTGAGAGAAGGGATAACAAGCATAAGCATTTTCAGGGGGTGAATTTGAATGGAACAATGCAGACATTGGACGGCCGGTGATAGGTAAGTTACAGTATCCTAAAAAGGAAACAACCGGGAAGGGAACAATAGTTCCAGCCATGAAAACAGGAAGAAAATTAGAGTGGATTTTCAAATAACACCTAAATGAATTTTCTTAAATAGTCTAAAGTTTACACAGGTAAGCTGTTACATAATTTTCTGTAACAAATGCCTGTAAATGTTTTTCGTTAGAACCTGATTCATCTACAATGAAAAGAAATTGGGATTTTTTTAAAAATTATTTTGCAAGGAGGACATATCTGTCTTGCACAGTTTCTAACAGCATGAGCACTTCTCATATTTTATATATATATATATATATATATAAATAGAGTAATTGACACTGTCATAGAGCTGAAGCCATTAGATCAATATTAGCTTGAGAGGTCCCATAATTCTTGTAGTTTTAACATTTAAATGACATTGCTGAATAGAAAGTGTATCAAATGTAGATGATTTGAGTATTAATTCCTCATTATTGTGGAAAGGATGATTAACTTCATTGAACCTTCACCTGAATTTCTTTGACAGGGCATTAAAAATTGATCTCTGTTTTCCTATTTTTCTTTAAAAGTTCAGGTACAGATAATAAAATCAGCATTCAAACCTTGATGCTTTTTACTTATTTATAGAGAAAAGGATGCTTATTTTGTGATGATGTGAAATAATAAGGAATTTCATGTATTCTAATTTGAACTGTTGGTATCATTGCTGCTAATGGAGTCTCTTCAGTTCACAGAAGATGGTACACTATTTCAACAAGACCAGCAAAATATGTAAATCAGCATGTGTGAAACAAAAAGGGAAAAACAAATCCTTGTGCTGTCATATTTCCTTCTGAAGTTCTGCAACGAATTAGAAATAATTCCAAAGAAAGGGTTATCTTTTACTAGATGACACTTTTATGAAATTGTTTCAGCTTTTCTCTTTAGTGCAGGAAAGAAATCATTACAAATAGGATGCAAGTGACCTATAGACGATAAATCTCCCCCTAGCTATTTCTTTGTGTTTTGCTTGTTGGGCATTATATATAATAAATACATTAATTTTAAACATGTTTACTTATATTTAATTTTGAAATAATTACCACAACAACATTTAAGCCTTGATGTTATTGCCACAACCATTTCAAATTCATAATCTATGAAACAGCGTATAAAGCATATTAAAGCTTTGATGATCAAAAGGCGTAGAGGTAATCTGACCTCTTTGTTGTTTTTGGCTGGTGATTGTCTACAGTAATCTGTTTATATTTGATACTATCACGGTACTCTAAGATAATAAAATACAGAAGTATTAGACAACTACAATGACTGTGGGATGGAAATTTCCATTTGCTCCAGAAAATATTCATCAACTCTGCAATGACAAAAAAAAAATCATCACTGTAATTAGGTTGTTCAATATACAAAAAAGTTTGATCCATCATTCTTATCTGTATTTTCTCCACTTCCCCCTACTCTAACTACATTTCTTTTTTGTCTTCTCCAGAGGTCTTTGTTGTTTCAGGGATTCTGTGAGATGCTTTGATAGTAACTGGAGTCATACTGAACCAGCTAGATACGTTAATATCAAAAGTTCACTAAGTATTAATATCATTGTAACTACTTCACTTTTGTGACTTGAATATCCATACCGTTTCATGGATTTGGTCATTTAGAAAATGATTATTCCGATTGCCTCACACAACATTCAGAGTTTTCTCTAGAAGAACCTTCATTGATGTTAACAAGCTTTAGATCAGGAATTTTGGACTGCTAGTTGACTGCTAGTCTTTATGAAGAGCATGAGGAAATCTGGACTGATCTGCTGGTAATGTCTACACTTGGGAAACCTACTTACGGGACAATGAAAGACAGAAATGGAGAATTTTCTGCTGAATTTATTTGAAAAAAATTAGTTCTCAAATGCCAGAGTCAAAAGGTCACGGTAATGACAGTGGCACAAGGAGTCAGTCAGAACAGAAATTTCGCTTTCAGGGAAGCAAAGAGTGGCCAGAGGAGGCCAGGAGGCATGTCCTGGGCAGCAAGATCTCCTGGCTCTGCCATCATCACCTGCACCTGGGCTGGCAGGCACATTTTGAAATGTGTAGAATTAAAAAACCCAGCAAAACGAACAAAACAATCCACCACAAATCCAATAGGAAAACAACCTCCCTTGGATTAAAATGACTCAACAAACTCTGCATAAGTTTTAATTCTCTGTTTCTTCTTTAGCACATTGAAATGCAGTTAACAGTAGCAAGTGTTCGTATTAGATAAGGGAAATTGCTGCTACTCATATAATTACGGTGTTTCTGTAGCTGCGTCTGTCAGTGAGAGAGAGCAAGACATCGCATCACACTGTCAGGACAGTTGGTGCCTTTGACAAGAATCCATTTTTCAGTGATCAGAGATGCAGTTTCTATTACTTCTTCTGTGCAAACTCAAACATCAATGAAACAAACCTTTTTCAGAAGACAAGTTCCTTTTAAACCTTTTTCGCAATGCTGATGTTTTTAATGTGTTTTTATAAAACTGCAACAAAGACAAGTGTGCAGATCAAAAAGTGCATACAAATAGAATCCTTAATCTGTATCTCTAATAGGAACTGAGCTTTCTGTATATTGCAGAGATATATTTTTTTAATGACTCAGACAAATCCCTTCCTAAATATATTCATTAGTTTGGGGTTCTTTTGCTTTTTCCTTACCTAGCATAACCTCTTCAGAAATCTTGATACCTAGAGTCATGTTCAAAAGCTGTTCACTGCGAGTCATCTGGGGTACTCAAGAAAGTTTTGTTGTTTCAAAACCCTCCTCCCCCGCCATGCAAACCCTGCTGCTGAGGACTCGTGCATGCCATCTGCTGGCACTTTCTTAACCTCTTATAAGCACGTTCCTGTTTTGTGGCCTCTCCCTTGTTCCTCCCAGCGACACAAAGCACCCTCAGTACTGCCAAGATCAGGCACAAGTTACCGGTGTCCCTAAAACACAGCATCTCCCCAGCGCGATGCCCAGATACTGAGCTATCCACATTTACTAGGCAGTTCCAAAAAGATTTCTTTGCCCGTATTTTTTTCTTTTTAAAGCATGTTTATAGCATTTATATGTTCCTTTATGAGAAATATTTTATTTCCATGTGATTCAGTATCAGACATACACCTCTCTGTGCTGGGTTTTGATATGAAAACGTTCACGATTCATGCCAGTGCCCCTGTTCATGGCAGAACACTTGGAACTAGTTAGTATTTAAGGTCCCTTCCAACCCAAACCACTTTATGATTTTATGATTTATAAAATATTTTGACAGTAAAGTAATGTTGACAAAGGCATGCCTGCATAATGTAAAACTTCATGTAGTTCCTTTCAAGACTATATTTTAGGTCTTTTCAATCACTTTATTAATATGGCAGTTATTTGCAATTTTAAACGTATGCACTTGCAGTTAATTTTTTTTGGTGAATATGTTAAAAAATACACTTCTGTACATGAATAGGGAAATGCATGTAATTATATAAAGATAGATATGGGTGCTTGTGTGTCTATGTGTTTTTGTAAGGCAAGTAAACCAGCTATGACTGAAAAATTTTGAGCACCACTGGAATTTCCTTGTTTTTGAAGGGATGAGCATACATACATGCATGCACACACACTCATATAATATCCCTCCATGTGTGTCCTGTAGACAAGCAGTAAGCTGAACTGCTTTCTGCTGTTTCACATTAGCCAACCAGTATTCTTCAGGAAAAGACTGAAACCCACCAGAGTTTGTGTTCTGTAGTGGTAGTAATCACTGGTAGGGAAATCGTTAAGTGGATGAAGCGGTAATTTAAGAGAAGCACTGCATAGCAAACTTTTGTTTGGATGAGGAAAATGTATTGTGATAAGATCCACAAAATAAACGGGGTCTTCCACCCTGTTTGCACAAAATGACTGCTGTGTTCCAGAGGTGGAGATGAGGACTTGTGCTCTCAGCTCCTATGCAAAAATGTGCCGGTGTTATATGAACCATTTATCACTCATTAATTTCTGGCTCATCAGCAATGATATCAAAACAGGGATGAAGAGAGGCCATGGCTAAGTTGAAGTGAGTTAAAGCAGTAAATTCTCTGAATATCCTCACTGACTTTATTGAACCAGTCCTTCTTTGTGTCTCTTTGAAGGAGAAAATATGCTTATTTGCTTTTTTTAAGGGGTTTACGAAGTAGCTAGTTCTAAGGAAGGAGAAAATTAAAAGACAAACAAACATATAAGAGTAATTTTGTGTAAGGAAATCATTGCACCGCTCAGACCAATGCAAGGATGCCTGAATCACATTTCCTGAAATGCAAGACGTGGCTTCCCTGAGTCAGCCAGTCAATCTACCTCTAAGGATGTCAGTCCGTGGAAATTCGAAGCTTAAATGACAAGCATCCCAGTCTAGAAAATGTAATAATGGTTAAACATAATAAAAAGAAAATTAAAAAATAATCTCTTAAAATGCTAGCATATGAGAAATAAATGATAAATCTATAACATACACACCGCAAAAATACAGCGAAAGCATAAATCTTCTAATCTCTGCTCCTCACTTTTCCTCCCACACTACAGCAACAACAAAAGTCCTACTTTTTGGATTTTCTTGTTTTACTTAGGTTATCTCTGAAATGGAAAAACAGCGCACATTGAACTTACATTGGTTTCTGAAAATGAATGTATTATACGTTTTTAGGAATTGGTTGGATAATCTTATGAAACATTAAAGTTAAGCCTCCTATTAAGATCAGATTTAGAAAAATGTCACAGTGACACATTTTTGGGAACCCTAATTATGAGGAAAGATACTGATAGAAGACATTATTGTTCACAGAGGAATAGAAGAAGAAAAATAAAATAATTGTTGTCTCTTATATAAGTCATTTGGTACAATTATAACGGTGTTCAAAGATTAATAGTGGAATGTTAGAATAATAACATTTAAAATAATTGCTTTTGTTCCTTTAATCTCCTAGTTTCATTGTTCTTTCATCTTCTGCTTAAATCCAAATGGCTGCATTTGAAAACTTTTAAAAACATTCCACCAGAAAAGCTCATAGAGATATATTATCTCACTTTCATTTCTGTCCTAAGGCTATCGTGTTTGACAGTGACAGAAAATAGTTTCAAGGACAATATAATGACAGAGATGGAATAAATTAAAGGAAACTATAAACTACTTAGTTGCAGAAATAATTTGCTCTTGTTCTAAAACTGAAATCTGGAATAAATATTTTAGGATGAAAAAAAAGCGCCTTTAAAGCAGGAGCAGGCTTTAAAAAAGCTGCTACTATTTAATTCATGATGGCAGTGTTTAGAAGGAACATTCCTAACATTATCCAATTACGACTTTCTCTCTGCAAACTATAAAATTTGGATGAAAAGTTGGTTACATATATAATCTGAGGGTATTTAATCATCAACAACATTTTGCTAGTCAGGCATAAATCAGAGGGATTAGTTAAAACACGGCGGTTGTTTTCTCAGCGCTGAAATAGAGCAGATGATCCTCCAGTCACTACTTTTACTGGGGCCAAAGCTACTTCCACACCCTAATGTGGAGCTAAGGGCAGGAGACTTTTGCCTCGATACCTGCGGGTCTTTTTCACACCCTTTTCCTCTCCCCTTCATACCACACACTTGATACCACTTTTGCTTAAGCAAAACAGTAGGAAACACCAAGCGTATGGGAGCAGGTGCAAAATCTCAGCCACAGCCCTGGATTAGGGATCTGGCTCATGGCATGGAGTGGTACCTCCATGAGCCTGGGACTGAGAAACCAAAGCTAAGAAAATTATTTAATGAGATCCACACTAATAACCGGTGTGTATCAATTAGGCCTGATCTTAATAATAAGTTTGAAAGATACTGCTTTATTTCAGACCTAAAAGTCGACTTTTCTAATTTTAGTGTTTTTAAGAGTCTGCTGACTCTATTGAGGCTACAGCAAAGTAATAGTAGCTATTGGTGTTTCTTCCTTATTAGAGGAAAATTTTAAATATCCTAAGGCCAAAATCCTTCGGTGCCTCTGCAGAAACATAAAAAAACGGATAAAGAATTTTAAAAACTGAAATAAACAGCAAGTGATGAAAGACTTTCAGCACCTCAGAAGTGCCAATATGAATGTGGACATCCTTTTTTAAAAAAAAAAAAATTGGTGCGGAACTCCCCATGACTACTTTCTGAAATCCATTCAAAATCCTTTATTGTTTCCAGCTTTTGTAACTAGGCTCATTTAACCAAAGGTATCCATTTTGCTTTAGTTCTTTTGAAAGTCTCTACCATAATTAATATTTTGTATAGTAACAGCAAACATGGCTGTTTATTACTTTAAAAAGAAATAGAAATATTTGTAACCTAATATACCAAATTTGATTGATGATGTCAGGTAGCTAAGTTTACACACTTAAAGAAATCTGATATTAAATGCTGATTTAATAACTTGTGTTTTCTTTCTATGTATATCAAAAGGACCACTCAGTGTGAATTACTGACTGCTTTCCAAAGTCTAAAGCTATACGTCTTACAATTTTGATTAATACTCATAAAGGTAGCAGTATGCAATTCTGTTCAGAGTAGCTATGGCTGCAACGCCTAGATTAAATCATTTTGAAGATGTTATGAATTAAAAAAAAAAAAAAAGGACAACAAACCCAAGAAAAAACAAACCCAGAACAATGTTACAGCATTTTAGAAATAGTTATTAATTTCTTTATTTGTTTAGATTTATTGTGATTTCAGTAAAAGCACCAAGTAGAAAAGACAAAGACTCATCTTCATGAAGACAGGTTTATTTTGGGGAATCATGGCATAACTTTTAACTACTGTATGACTACAGTGTCTCTGTAATAATTACATAAATGAATCCTGCTTTATTTCATACCATATTCCCACAATGCCTTGCCTTTTCCTCAAGTGCCATACTCTTTCTAGTTTTCTTAATACTTTCTCAGTCACAGTGTACTAAAAAGCTTTTAAATAACTTATGCCAACCTTTTTTTCTTTGGTCCTTTTTTCTTTTTAAGTTAATCACCTATAAAACTGCATATTCTCTAGGTACTATGAGATGAGGATTGCCCCCATTTTGCATAAATTGCTTTTTTGTTAGTATTACAAGTCTTGTAAGCTCAGCTCCTTGTTAACATGGCTCACAATAAAACGGAGTTTTCTCAGGTCACGCTAGAGACTAACAGTTGCCCAAGGATATTTCTGTGCTTAATGCCTTTTTTCCCTGAGAAATCCTCCTCACTGAGCAATATTAACTTTCTTAAATTTGCATCCAGTTCACCTGGGTTTGCAGTTGGGGGCTTTTCTAATGCACTGCCTTCTCTCAGCTTCACATGGGCCACAACTTTCTATTTTGCTTTGTCTGACTGACAGCTCAGCAGTGGAGGAAAAACGGGAAGCCTTTCTTCATTCATCCATCCATGAATCCGTCATTGCCTTCAAACTTATTTCCTTCTGAGTCCTTCTGTAATTTTGATTATGATTGTTCTTCCTGAGCAATGACAAAGGTTGAAAAGTTACTGTCAGGGGTAAAGCCAGATCAGACACTGTTCTGGTGGGTATCTGCCTCCTTGGCTGCTTATTGGAAGGTGGCAGTGGGATCTGAGGGGCAAACATTTCCTTCCCAAAGCCTGAGGTATCTCTGTGGTTTGCCCACCAACATCAGAAGATACAGAATGACACCTGAAATAATGAACGGTATAGTCATTCCTCCACATGCGACTGCATGCAAGAGCATGTTTCCTAGATTGTTCTTGTTTCTATTCACACAAAAGGAGCTGCAATTCCTGAAGAAATCAGGCCTTTTGATTTTACTGACTTGTTACTCTGTTTTCTAATCAGTGTCCTGATGTTTCTAAGAAGTATCCTTCAATTCTGGAACAATTCCACTACAGTGACAATTCAGTCATGATTAATATGGAGTATATGATTTTCTCCAACTTTCCCCTTATTTGCAAAATAGAATATAGATAAAAAATATAAACTCCTAATTTTAATACATATAAAACTGAAATTCCCACCTTTCACCCTCCTTGATACATGAGACAAGCTTTAATCTCTTTCTGAACAAATATGTACTACAAGTAGAAAATACAGTCAAGTGAGGAAAAGAAAATCTCACTGCTCAAATAAGCAAGATATGTATATTCATATATTCACAAAGAAATTCTGCAATGTTTTTAAAATGAGAGAGTTTTGGACATTTTCCATCTTCCTTCTGGCACTATCAGTAGTGGATATTTCAAACTGCTGTTTCTTCATCACAAATGCAGTGCCACTATTAAGCAGCACCCAAGAAGATAACTGAGCTGGTGGGTCTTGCTTGGTTCATAGTTTGACGATCAGATCATGGCAATGTAAACAATTCATACATCTAGAGATGATGTAAGGCAAATTTCCAAAAAAATAAATCAGCCACGCATTTTTTTATGCTATAAACTTAGATAGTACTGAGAAAACTTGTCTTGTGGACTGAAATCAACACATTAGATGCAGCTTGTTAGCAACCATATCAGGGTCCTAATCAACACTACTTTGAGTTGACAGAGTAAAGCTAACCAATGCAGACAACAGGGCACACGCAGAAAGGCACTGGGTAATATTGGGAAAGGAGGCATTACACGGTCGAATGAAGAAAAAGAAAAGGGAAGAAAAGGCAGACAAGTCTCTTCATACATCCTTTCACTCACACATTGAAAGTGCGAAAAGGATATCCAAGAATCATTTGCCACATGCTCTGAAGAGCAACTTTAAAAAAAATTGTCATATTTTTTGTCACATTCAAGAATTTTACAAGTATGAGAGAAAAAGCTGAAATCGGACAGCGGTACACAACAGATGGGCTGAATTTCACTTTCTACCTCTAATAGGAATGACAGCTTCCTTAAATGAAGACTTTCTGCAGTGAAGTTCTCTTTAAAGCCACAAAAATGTATCTTAACAATGCCTGTGTGAGGTAAGAGTATTGCTAGTGTCCCCTCACAAGACAGGGAACTGACCTACAGGTATTCAATTGCCAAACGCAACAGCGAACTTGAAAGTCAGTCCAAGAAGCCTTTAACTTGACTGCTGTCTGCTGGCATGCCTGGGGGGAGACTACCTAGGACCTTCAACTGCAGTTGAGAGTTGTTCACTGTTTCTGTCAATAAGCCCCCAAATATTTCCTTTTGCTTAGCCAAATGGAATGAATTGGGAGTAAAATGCATTTAGGGGACAACTGTGAAAAAATTTTAGCCACCTGCCCGTGATTACCAGGAAGCCTGTGGCAGAGGCCAAGAGAAACCCAAGGTAGTTTTCTCCCGAGGTATGTCTTCTTTGGGATAGAGTTGAAGCCATTTAAGAAGTTGCCTTCCCTTGCTGCTACAACATCCACAGCTACCTCGTTTTGATGCCCTCACCAAGAGATTGAATCAGCTTCAGTACAAAGCCAGCGGGTTTGTTTTAAGCTGTTAGCTGTGAACTGTGAACAAGGCAGTTGTGAAGGCAGAAACCTCCAGCTAAAGCATGGTAATGAACAGCTGGTAGGCAGTAACTGCTAAAAATGCTGTATCCACTTTTGAAGTCTCAGGTGCTTTAATTTTTTCTTTCTGCGTTTTTCTGCCTCAGCTGACATAACTTCCACTTTTACTACACGAGACAGGCGTCCTACAGACATTAACATATCTTTTCTGTATTGCTGGTTTGTTCTCAGTGCATAGTCCCTACTTGTGCAGTGAACGAAGCAGAGGCCTGAAAAAAACCAGCGTGTAATCATGAACTAGATACTGTGATGTAACACATGCAAACAAGAGAAGTGAAGCGGAAATAGGCTACCCCAGTCCCTGGGTGCTTACCTCGGCTACATTTCAGGACAAAAGCCTGCCATTTCTCCATGCACCCTTGCTTTTCATGGCAGAGAGCTCAGGCTTCTAGGTAAAAAGTGTGCTGTAGTGCTCTCTTTGCTGTGTGGGAGAGCCGAGACGTGCACAGGAGCACACAGCAACATCTCTAGGCCACTGCAGACAAGCAGCAGGTCTCCACATGGCATCAGTCTTTTCTCCTTCCTCTATGCCTACAGCTGAAACCAGACTGTGTGCCAGACCTTTGTGAAGGTCCCACCAGGGAAGAACAAGCAAATACTTCAGTAGGTGCAATGAATGATTTAAGTACAAAGAAATGCTGAAATAAAAAATGCCAGTTTTAGTTTTTACTGGTTGTCCTTCTGCTACTGACCTCTACACCTGCCTTCAGCAAGCTCTCACCTCACTCTGTGACAATTCTCGTGGGCTTTACTACAATTTTACTTTTACTTTACTTTTGCAATTTTAAAAATCTACCCCTTTCACTCTCCCCAGCCAACAATGCCCCGGACTTTATTCCCTGTAAAAGCTTGTTTGTGTGCTCTCGAAATGTTCACATTTGTTCAAAATGATTCGTCATCATCTGCAGTAAACAGTAGAAGGAATGACCTGCACGCAGATGCCCACTGTATTTTTTTCATATAATTCAATCACAGTCCTTTTCTGCCTCGAAAAACCCACATTAATAACATATCTGTAGAGTCATAGAAGTACATGTGAAAGTGCCAATTCACTTTTATTTGCATGCTACAGTGGAGAACCAAAAGGCCAGAGGCAGTAGAACAAGGAAGACTGAAATGCTGTTTGCAATGAAATGTTGTTGTCTGTCCTTGTCTTTCCAAAAGGCTAAAATTATTACTATTCTCTCAAACAGTAACCCTACGGATTTGTTTGTATCTTGAATTGTGAGCTTCCATTTATGGCTTTTCCCAAGTTTTGTCATTTGCCTTGCTTGCAGTGTCTGACTGTGGAAGCTGAAACAGCTTCCTCTGTGGAGCAATTGCAAGAGTTGCTAAATATTATGAACAGGATCCCACAACACATCTGGCAGTGCACTACATTACATAAGCTTGTTACCTCTTTGTATGGGGTAACGTCCTGAGGAAATCATCTTAAAAGTGCCAAAAGAGTATCTACTGATGATATCTGGAAACAAAATATCCTTTAATGAAACGGGGAGAACTGAGAAATGCGGAATGGAAGAATAGTTCTTCATGCACTAAGCGATTCCAGCAGCTGAGGTGTTAAGAAACACTTCAAGTATCATGAGACTGAAGAAAACATTTTGGGGATGGCAGAAGTGAGCAATGGGTGAGTGGGAATGACTCGTGTTTGCAAGCCTTGCTGCCTGTTTGTGGTGTACTTACTCATAGAGTTTATCTTAGGTATTCTTTGCTACTTTCATTCATTTTGACCTGCAGGCTGTAAACACATTTGTTATGAAAGGCATAAAGAAAACAAAACAAAAGAAGAATTCACACAAACCCTGGGTGAAGCCTCTGAAATCTGACTACTGGACTATTCATCACCTTCCTATCCTCATCACAAAGGCACTGCACTACTTGTTATTAGTAGAGAACAAGAGAACAAGAGGAAAAAAACACCAAAGAAAAAAAAGAGAGACAAAACAGAAAGGAGTTGGGAAAATGAACAAAGGCAGAAGAGACATGCGGGTGGTGTTGGAGGGAAAAGAGAAGAGACATAGTCATGACAGAGAAATGAGATTCAATTCAACAACAGTTGAATTGAACAACAATACTCCTTTATGAAGGAATGTATTTATATTTTCTCTTGCCTCAGTACTTTTCCTATTGTGATAAGGTGAAGCTTTTGAGTAAGTTTGAATAGTGTCGTAGCAGTGATTATCAGAACAGTCTCATGTGTACTTTTAGCCAAATAGTCTTCAGAAGTTCTTAAGTCCATTTTGTCAGTTCAATGGGAATTTTAATTGACTATTAAAATACAACATTACACAATAAAGACATTACTGAACTGCTGCAGAAATACCAGTAAATGTGCTGTCAACAGAAAAGTGATTCTCTTCTGTAGGTTTATCAGAACTGCTACAACAGCAGAAACAGCCTGGAGCAGCAGTAATTGAGGATCCAGAAGAGCTTTCCACACATGCTTTTCCCCCCAAACATAAGCAAAGCAAAGTAAAAGTCCAATCATTTAAGCATTAATTTTACTTGATTCTCTCTTCTCATTACCTCATATGCAGTAGGATATATTTCACTGTGTGGTATAGAATGATGGGAGGTGCATGTGCACAGCAAAGGGAAAAAATTACATGACTAAGTGAAATCGCCACGATGACAATGCACAGAACACAGCTCTTCGAGCATATCTGCCCTCTTTTTGATTTCCAGACCAAACCTGCCAGTAACTGCACCGATTTAAGACATGAGGATTTTTGAGTCCTTGGCTTCATGAGTTTACAGGGGTGGGCTGAACCCAAATTTCACCAGAGTCCTGTCCCAGCTGAAGGTTCCATCCACAGCAAGTTCCTCTGAACAACACTACAGGCGGAAATGTGCCTCGCTATTGCCCTTGAGCACTCCCGCATGCACGGCTCAGGTGATGTGACAGTGTACCAGGCATCAATGTCAGTGACACTGTGTACCAAAGGCAGCTCATGGGTGAGGCCAGAAAAGCTTGTCAGGGCTCTGCCATCCTCAGGGAGTATGCCACACTGTGAACCAGTGTAAGCTTGAAGCAGACAACTTGTGTCCTGAAGAAATGATGCATTCACAGGAATGTTAATATCACCACGTGACAGCAGTCATCTGAAATTGCATCTCTGGAAACCAAATAAATGAAACTGAGCTTGTACTGAATTTGTGTAAAGAAGCAAGTGATCTTCCATCTAATCCTAAATTTCTCATTTAACAGTAAACTATCGAGCAGAACGTGTGGTAGTCTGACAATGAGCAGCAGGAAGACCATACACAGACCAAAAAGCAGTGTAAATATTACACCACTGCTGGTCTCAAAGGGCTTTATTAAAAACAAAAGCATATAAAGTAGTTCCTGAACAGGATGATTTTTAATTGTGTCCTCCTGGGAAATCTGTACAATACAGACTTGCTTGCTTCACTTCTAATCTAGAGGGACCTGACAAGCTCTCAACAGTTTCCCTTTGGTCTAAAATGAGTTACTGCTGAGTTTCTGGACCCTAGTTAAGTCTTAGTGGTGAATAATGTTTAGCTGGTTCTAAAACAAATGAAATTTTATTGACATCTTTTTTACACTAAAAGAAAAAGTAACCAAATACATAAAGGGTTCAATGAGACATCTTCTCATTCCACTTTCTAATTAGCATAAATCTCTGAGAATACACAAACAGCAGTGTAAAAGCAGCAAGTAGCAGCCATTAAGACGATACCTGCAGCATGCCCAAGTGCCATGGCATCAGTGACCAGCCTGCACAGCCTTACAGTTCTTAGAAAGCTAGATTAGCTGTTTTCTTTGGCCTCTAGGCAGGGCAAGGCTTCTCGAGCTGGATGTAGAGCAGGAATCTGGGCACAGCACTACAATGCCACACTTTACACCCCTCCATCATCTACACTCTGTGTTCTGTATGTAGCATAGGCAATTTATTAGGAAGGCTGGGAAGAGGAAAATCTGTGATAACGATGGTAGCTGAATAACATGGGGGAAAAAACCCCACACCTTGAAAGAGAAACCCTCTGCAAGCTAAATATAAGGAAGCACCAATGGAAAGGATGTGACTTTAATTTTGATCCTGCCTCTGTGTCATTTCAGACTTTTTTCCTGGGCTAGCAGGGGTGCTCCCTTCCCATGGGGATTTACAGGCTAATATCTCTAGAAAGATGAATTATTTACCACAAAAGATAACCAGAGGAGAAAGAGCAGAGCCCTACTCTGCTATCCCTGGCTTATTTCACAGCTTTATAGCTAGTGCCAAACAAAAACCATGCACTAGACAGGCAGGACTCTTTCTCTGATGATGAGGCACCCACTTGGAAAGAGACAAACCAGGCTCCAGTGTCTACTTGGCAGAAAAGGGGACAAAGCACTCCAGCAGAGAAGCCTGGCACTCTTCAGTTTATGTTACTGAAATCTGTGTGCCAAGAGGTCTCTGCATGACAGCCTATAACTGGACAGCTTCTACCAAAATTGGGTCAACTTCGTTCACAGGCACCAGCTGTGGATCTGTCCTCCCAATTATTTATGTTTGCTGTGATATGGTAACGATACGGTACATTCCCCTACCATCCCATTGCCTTACATTGATCTCTCAGATGTTGTGAGAGATGATGAAAGCAACAAGATGAAAGAAAAAGGAAAAGCGCAAAACAAGCTCATATTAAATATTCATAACTGGTAGTAATTACAAACAGAAAGTAGGAAATAAAGCAGTAGTGATTATGCAGTGTCCAAATCATCTATCTACAACTCCCTCCAGGAATTTTTCTTTATAGATTTTTATTGCTAGAATTGGAAAGCAACCCAATATTTTTGGCCTGTGTCTTTGGTCAGATTTTCCTACTTTGTTTATCTGATACATAAACACAGGCTAGGGTGAGTTGAGGGCAAAGACCTGGCTCTACACCTTATTTCTGCTCTCCATAATAAAACCTATAGTGAACCTCTGTCTTCAGTAAAAACAAACTGGTGTCTCTACTATGGAAAACTTTAGATTTCGACAGCTAGACTGTTGTGTTGTCACTACAGATGTTAAATATTGCGGTTTCATAAAAGGAACTGGCCTCTAACTTTCAAATGTTCTTATAGATTAAAGGTTTTTAATATGACTTCTGTTTATTTTGATGACTCAGGTGATTCTGATTGACCATTATTAATTCTATTAACCAAAATCTTTTTAAAAACTATGTGTATAAAAGGTTCCTTTTCAAATGTAAGATGAGAACAAACTAAGAGCTTTATCTGAAGGCTTCTCTTTCATACAAAAACTGATGAACAAGACTTTCTTGGTATCACCATTATTTCAACTACATAAAATCACAACTTTATTCCATTCTGTCTATATTTCTGTGGTCTAAAAGCTGGTGTTGCTTAATCAATGTTAAATACCAACATATGCAGAAGTATCATGAAATACATCCTAGGATGTTACAGGTTAAGACATGTGGAGCTGCTGGATTTGAATCTCACACCAGTGCTAGAGAACAAGATGTTCTCTCAGAACAAGGTGAAAAAGTTTGTTGAACTGCAGTATTGGTTTCCTGAGCCATACCAGTCATCTCAAATCACAGAAGTCACAGATAATTCAACCTGTTACTACTGTGCGTAATTTTAATGTTCCCGTGAAGTAGCCTTTTCCTCTGATATGGAACATCAGTTAATAGAAAAAGCAAGAATTCTACTTCTACAGTGAACTTATCAGCTTTTGCCATCTGAGCACTCCTCTCAGCTTTGGAGACCGCAGTAGCCTTGTTACGTTTCTAAGGCACCCTATATACACACATCTGAGATTGCAGAATGCTTCAATTTGAGCCAGCGTACAATCAAGTGCTCTGCTTTCACAAATATTCAGAAACATCATCTGCCAGGATCAAGAGAAATTGAACGGATATCTACTGGGTTTTATCTGCAGCTTTGATGCATAATTTTTCATTTTCTTTGGAAGAGTTTAATACAAAGAGAGAACATGCCTTGAGTCCCACAGAGGTGTTTTGACATTAGGCTTAATAAAGCATGAAGAAGTCATTAATAAATAATGTTTTGCTGGTTAACAAGTAAAGCTGAATGCATTCACGAGACCCAGAAGTAGATCACATCATGCATGCAGCCAAATAACTTGTTAAAATGACTGCAATGGTCCCATTTTTTCCATTGTGTTTGGCACAGCCCCACACAACATTGCACAGATAAAGAAGCACTGCAGCACATATACATGCACCTTCAATTACAGTGTTACCTGTCAATTTTTATTTGCACTCCATGGGATTGAGGGGTTTGTAAACAAGCATTCATGAAAGTGACAAAGAGCTATTTATACATTGTTAAGCTTTGCTGAGATCGAGCATTGCTGTCTGGAGTTTCAAAGGAAAAGACCTCTTGTATTCATTGAGTTATGCATCATCCCGTTCCTTTGTCAAAGATACAAGCTTAATACATTTTACTGCAGACACGTTTGAGCTACAGCTTTCAAGGCTGTGTCAATATTTCCATATGTCCTTATTTTCCAAGGTTAAACATTCTGGCAAATTTTGAATCAAGGTCTGAGGGGAGCTTCTGTGTGCTTGGGGTCAAATACACAGCTCCCATCCCTTCCAGCTACAATCAGGTTTCATGTGGAATCTGGACTGGGAATGTGGCAGCGCGAGGGTCTGGATTTACTCTTTATCACTATGACTTTCTCAGATAAATGCCTAAGTTAGGAGCTGAAGTCATCTTAAACTTTCCCTGTAATCAGTGCCAAGAGACAAATGTTTCCAGAATGTGATTCAGATCTGGGCTTCTGATTACAGAATCAGCTTAAAATGAGCAAGTTCTCAATTTAGAGACTTCTGCTACATGCTTCTGCTTGTAGGCAGGAAAACTCCTCAGTCCCTCCAATGAGGCCAAGGAACAGATTGTACAATTCAAGTTCGGGCCTGTGAGATCTATGCAGTTTGTGAGGGGGAAAAAAAAAGATAGGAAAATGCTTCCTTACTTTATTTTTAGTTTGAGATATAGTCATAATCTAAATAAAGAGTCATGATATTCAGAAACAGGGACAAAGATTCCAAATGCTTGTCTTCAAGTCTCCAGCACAGTTTGTATAAGCACAAAAATGCTCCAGTCCTCTATGTTACTTCACTGTCATTTGTAGGTAGTGTAACTATCTTGGAATGAACATTGATTTAAAAAAAAAAAAAAGAATATTTGATGTCATCTATTTACTGAAAACCCAACTTCCAACATATTAATGTGCTTATGAAAATTAGATTATTTTTCACACCTGATTGAGCTGTCAGGTTCCAAGAGTTACTGAGAATAAGAGGATTGGAGGAAGCTATAATAACTTCTGAAAATGACTTAAAATCTCTGATATATGTGAGGAAAGGAATAGCTATTTAGGTGGGGCAATTTTTTCCAGCTGTTTGGAGGGTTTTTTAAGAGAAGATTTGAAGAAAATAAACTTCAGATCCATGCCATTTTTAGAACATGAAATTGAAAAGTACCAAACCTTCTAATCTGAGTCGCAAATGGGGTGATTTTCCTGTGACATTTTGGATTTTGCAAAAGTATAAAAGCCTTTTTTATAAACATCCACAGATTTAAGATGTTCAGGGATCTGAAATACTAAATAAGCATTTTTGATATGGAACAGTAAGTAGGAGTGGATAAAGTACATGCCCCATTTATTTTCCACGTTTTTCTTCCATTAACTGAACATCATTTCTATCCATGATAACCTAAGAATGAAAATGCACAAGGGGGTTAAAACTGAAGTATTTTAGTGAATATTCTTTCTGTATATCTATCCTATGGCTTCCCAATCTCTGCTGAGTTGGTGCTGGGAAGCAGACTTGGGTGTGGATTACCTCTGAAAATGAGACGCAAAATTTAGAATTCAGTCTCCATTCAATTTTTTTCCTAATTAAAGCCTAAGTACTCAAACCATGAAAAACTTGCCCATACTCTCAGGTGAGAATCACAAGATTACTAAGAAACTTTCATTGTCCAAACAATGCAGAGCACACGTTTTTGGAGATACCTGTCTTGTGAAATCTGAACTGCCTGTGGAATGCAAGAATTAGCTGGATACACAACACAGCCAATATAGAAATGCTTCTGGGTTGGGTGATCACAGGATTTGATGTGACAAGCTTCCTCGCAAGCTAAGATGCTTGTGAGTCTTCAGATGGTAGGTTTCTCTATCAGATTCTGCTTGTATTATACTTCAGGTATTTACTTCCTTCTAGGACCATGACAGTAATCCTGAAGCATACATGAGAACATTGACTTTTGTTCTTAAGGACATAATTTATGAACAACTTAGTGTTACAAAACATTGGACAACAGAATTACATCAGAAAGCTCTATCTATAGCATGAATTTGCATATTTTTAGAATGCTACTTCCACAAGATGTTAAAATAGCAAACATACAAGCTTTGTTTATGGTAAGCCTTGTGACTTCATGAGGGTGTAGCTGACACTTCCAAAGAAGTTGCAGCAGATATTCACATAGAAATACGTATATATTACCATGTGAAGGAATCACACAATATATGAAGCTGTAAAAGGAAGTGCTTTACGGAAAGAAAATACCATTACTACCTCATTTCAACGCACATTAATCTGCAAGGAGAAAAAATCAGAGAATACTATTTGTGCTACAAAACATGAAAGTTAGCTACAACAGTAAATCAAAACCAATAAGGAAAAGAAAGCTATTTAATTTTTTTTCCCTTTTGCATTAATAAGTTAAAAGAAACTTGCGATTAAATTTTCGTAAACAATGTGCGCATAGTTTTGGTATATTTGAAATATTAAGACATATTTGAAGCAAAAGCTGCTAAAGCAGGGATCATTTTGTCAAGACCATTAAGACGCCATCATACTAAAAAAGAAGAGAAAATGCCACCCTCTATCAGAACAACGGGGAAGGACACAGACAGCATTTGGCAAGCTTTAGTATACACATCTTGCAATTGGGTTGGTAGTTCTCTTTTAGGGAAGGAAGAAGGATTTAAGCTTTCAAGTAACAGTTCAAAATATAGAAAAAACCACCACCCGAACCAAAAAGCATAAATCCCCCAGGGAACCCAGTATTTTTATGTGAGTATTTCCTGTGAGTCTCCTAGAAGATCAAAGCATGTCAGCTTTCATTATATCCCCTCGAGAACAAACTGTTCACACTGCAGCTTCTGATTTGCAAAGGCTCCAGGAGGCAGAGGCTGATCAGGAAAGTGTTTTGGAGTGTTCACTGCCCTGTCTCTGCTGGGATTTCTTGCAGGGACAGGGCATTTTGGGGGGAAAAACAACACTAGACTGTGACATGGATTGGCTGGCTGTTCATTCCTTAGAGGAGCTGGGTTACACAAATGGTCACGGAAACGAAATTCCCAGATTTCTAGTGGAGTCTCGTGTGCCCTTTTAGCTGGTCAGACTCCAGTCAGGATTTATGATTATACCTTATGATTTGAACACTGAAACTGGAGAAATTCTGTGTTTCCATGCCTTCTCTAACAAGCTCTGTCTTTTAAGTATCCCTCTAGGAATATACACACAATTTAGAAAAACAAATGCTTTATGCATGATGGCAATAAGTACAGCATGGCTGTGCACATACCAATTGAAGAGTAGCTTTGCATTTTTTATTTTATTCCTCCCAATAACTACATGTTCCTACAAGTGTCTCACAAGCATGCACTGAGTTTTTACACAGATTTTAATGGAGAACATTTTAAAGAGTTTTCATAAAGTGAATCAAGCCGAGATCAGCAGCACAGCTGGTGAGCCAACAAGAGACTACAAGGAAGGCATTATCAGGAGGAAAATGTTCTAGGAATGTATTTTCCTTATGAGGCCCAAGGATTAACCAATTAAGATCAATGCTCCATTTCATATATGCAAAAGATAAATGGAAAATAAACAGGATGACTTGAGCACTCTCTGAATTCACCTTTTCTTTTGAGACAGAAATTTCTGACAAGTATCCACCAAAAATCAAAACCATGCAAATGCCAGTAATAAAGGCAAAAAGCTGAAGAGCTGTCTTGGTATTTCACTCTTGCTTACTTCTGAGTGTGAACTGGAGGAAATACGAGGGAAATGTTTAGAGGAGCACATCTTGCTTGGGTCATGCTATGGCCTCAGAAAATCTAGGGAACTAAATCATAGGTGACTGCTTATACCAACAAAATCCTCAGGAGCAAGACACCTGGATGACTTTTTCTGCTCCCTGTTGAGGAAACTGAATAAAGAAAAGATAATGCTTCCAGGCAAAAGGTTCCAGATTGTTACAGTGAATACCAACAATTTTACAGGTATTTCTCCTCCGTAAAGATACTCATAATTTTTCATCAATGTTTTGGAATGTTTGGGAACAGGTTCAAAGACCTGTTCCATCGTGACATTAGGCTCCAGCTTCCCCGGGAGTATTGCTTGTGACTTCCCCAATTGCATGTTTTCATGGGACATTATTTGTTTACAGCTTTCATGTATGCTTTCACTTCTACTTGCCAGTTATCTGCTACTGTAGGAGCTGTTGTATCCTGAAACTTCACGGAGGAAGGATATTTGTATGACCCCCAGAGTTTAAATCACCTGTCTTTAAACTTTTTCCCACCGAGAGTAGAAGTTTTAATTTTAACTCATGTACAGAACCTCTGGAAGTCACATTCTTTGTTGAAAGGCCCCTGCAGTGTATACAGACCCTAAAAGCTCACTGTACGACCAGAAGAGAAGCACTATGCCTCTCTCAGGAACCCTCTTTGCTCAGAAGGTTTCAGATTGTTTCTTGTAGAAGCTGTCCATTTGCAGAAAATGAAAAAGCAGTCGTGGATATCAAGAGATCCAAAATGGCTGTACCTTTGAGAACAAGATTAGTGCTTTCCATCCTGATGCAAATGGGAGCCTTGGAGACACTGCGCTGCGGGAGCAATGTTCCCTTACTGTGAAGAGTGAAACAGCCCTGGATACACTGAGCTGTACCAACCCCTTAGAAAGTAAGCAGAGGCATGCCAGTGTTTTTAGACTTTTTTTGGTTTTGCTTCCTCATATTGTAAGCAAAATGAAAACTAACAAGGACAGAAAAAAACAGCGTTGCAGATGCTTTTAACTGGACTGTGAAGAGTTCTTGGTTCATTCTCTGAGGCCACAGCTGAGCAATGTGCTTATCCTGCCTTTTTCCAAGGATATGAACAGCATCACAAACTAATGCTTAAGGCATGAATGTAGGAATCTTGCTCAACTGGCTGTCTGGATCATTTCTGTCTTTCAACCAGCAAAGTCTGGATCTCACCCAAATGCATTCTCACCCAGATGCTCTTTTCCAGGGGCCATTTTCCTCTAGGCAGTGCAACATCTTTATGATGGCTCTGGTTACATCTGTAAAAAGTGAGATATACACTTGGGTGTCATCTGCAAAGCCTGTAGCAGCTTAGCCCCTCTCTGGAGTTTTCTGGAAGTATTGGAAAGGGATGCAGGGAAAGGATTTATAACCCTATGGTCAGACTGCAGCTGCAGGAGATTGGGAAAAAAGCAAATGATGTTAACAGTTGTTCTGGGGTACTACTGAAGCTAGGTTTTGTGTCTGCAAGGTATACAAGATTGGAATATATTCACTTAGCATTTAAAGGAGGAAGAGAGATAAGTAATTCCTTGGCCCTGTCTGAAATTTAAAAAGTCATTGAAAATTAATACAGCCACATCAAGCTGAATTAGTGATACTAGCAAACGGAATCATGTTGCACAATATAAAACACCCTGCATAAAATAGATAGAATGAAGAATATTGTTTCTTACTGCAATACATTTTGGCCACTGTGTATTTTACATTTAATTTTACAGTGCAAAGGATATTACTGAAAGAACAGCTTTAGTTGATAAATTTCTTGTTTGGTTGATCTGATATATTAAAAGGTTAATGTACTAAATTTACATTTTTCTATACTGATTATTTCTTACTTCAATCTCTCTTTCCTCATTCTTAACCTCTTTAAAAATAAATGATAAAAAATAGAACTTCTTTTTGACAATTTTAGCCAGAAAACCTTCCTTTCCCTGCTGATTTTCATGCTCTACAAGCTTTGCCATCATAAACCACTTTGCATGTATTAAGGAGTATTATATTAGATGAGGCAATTTAAGTGTATCCCATTTCACTTGGTGAAACTAAGCAGCTTTGCATTATAACTAAGTTGAGCTAATGAGAATACGTTTAAAGCATGTGTTACCTGAAACTGAAGTTAGCTAGTCATTCAATACTGCAACCTGTGGGCTTGCAAAATGATGGCAGGAATCCTGCTGTGAGGGAGATAGGAAAATTATTATAATCTGCATTCCTAAATTGAATGAGTATTTTGCTCAGCAGAGGCCTCTTGACTGCAAATAGTCTGAAATTACATCCTGCTGTTTAAAAATGCCTTTTTTTCCAAGTAAGTAAAAATGCCCACATTTTCTTAAATCAAATATTTTTTTAAATCTTACATGAATTAAATTATTGAGAGAAGGAAAGTTATAAATCCTTTACTACTTCTTGTAAAAACTGTTTGACATTCACATTTTTAATAGAAGGGACAAAGTGTCTAGAATTCATGGGTTTATACTTTTAATTATTTAATTATTATATTGCTGAAACTTATCATCATCTCTCTCTCATTAATTTTTTACTGAAAAAAATTCCATGTTTACAAGCTTTTTAATTTGTACAGGAGAAAATTGTATGACAGATATCAGAATTAGCTAATACATGTGATACTTAACATACTACTAGGGTAAACTCATTTTGAAAGTTTCCAGAAAAGACTCTACAAAAGCGAGAAAAACACCATGAGCTTATAAGATGACACAGGGGATAAACTTCTGCCACAAGAATACCATGGTAAACATAACTTCATTCGTGTGAATTCTTTATCTCATTAAACCTAGAAATGACACCAAAAAAAAAAAAAAAAAAAAAAAGAAAAAAAGAAAAAGGCCCAGGGGATAAGGATTAGAGGTCACTGTAGTTGTTTGAGCAATCATTATCTACTGTGTAAAAGCAAAAAATACTGTAAATACTTTTCATTACATGCTCTCTAAGAGTTCAAAATAGAAGAGGAGGTGTCTCAGCTTATCCTCCTCAAACTCTCTGTCCTTTAAGTGCTGAAACATTTACAACAAAAGTAAAACCATTTACCAGTGAAAACATTTACAATAAAAGATGTTTTTGCTCCACAGCTGGAGTCAGTGGGGCTTTGCTCTGGCTTTGCAACACTTGGCAATGTGCATGTTTCTAAGTTGAACAAACCAGGACTAATTCTCTTGCCCAGAGTGTGGGTGACCCTGTCTCTCTATGCCCAAAAAAGATGCCCGTAATTTTAGCTGCTTCCTGGAAACTGTCCCTTCTCTATCTGCTCGCTGAAATCCACCGTGCACTGAATGGGACTGTGGAGCAAAACTGAGGAAATACGTGAATAGATGGGATGGATGAGCAGGAGCCAGAGATCAAACTCATGCCTAAGCCTTGTTTTGCTGTTTGAGATAGACGTATGTAGCTTTACTTTTTCTGATAGGAAATAATGGTTGAGAGGAAGATGAGGTTACTCTTGTGTGAAAGGTGGTTCTCAGGAGAACCAATGAGACAGGCAAAGGTGATGACAAGGATATAGACATATCTTAAACACAACCTGTTTTCTGGATCTTAAGGGACCTTATGCTGAGTTTCAGTCTTGTTGCTTTAGATTAGGATTCACAGTTCTGACCTACTTCTGAAATGGTGGATAGATCACTTCTGGGTTTTTTATCACAAAATATATTTGACAGAAGACATTTTTCTTTCTGCCCATTAATTCAACCTCCTAGAACATGGAAGGGCAGAATTCAGTCTTTCCAGTGTCAGAGAACTCTCCTCCCAACCTCTGAAAGGAAGTTGTAGCCTCCAGGATATAGTCTGTATGCTGTAGGCTTAGCATAAAATTTCCAGGATCAGTTTTAAATCTCAAGTTATGACAAATGTTCCCAGTTCACAAGCCATCTTTTTTTTTTTTTTTCTTCATTAAATGCACAATATTTCTTTCGACCTTATAAGCTAGGTAGTCAATTCAATATAACCATAATTTTTTCACTTACATCAGGGTAATTTCTTGCTTTTGCTACCTAAGCTTTTGCATCCTTTGTGTATAAATCAAGCTGACATGTTTGGTAAAATTCAGCCAGTAACAAAAATTACCCATGTAAAATTTGAACAGGTGGAACTCCACTGGTTTTGCAGCCAGTCAGTTAATTTAGCTTATTCATTTTGATTTGCACTGTTTAAATGAACATATCTAATACCTGTCATGGACAGTTTGTTCTCCAATCTGTCAAATAGCGTTTGTAACATTTTTTGTAACATTAACTATGAAATCCACAAAAACAAGAACAAAGCAAATTCTTTAACATCGTTTTCCATCCAAATTTATATATTGGTATTAATGAATGTATGCTTTAATAACAATACTGTAAGTAAAGTGAAAGATATGGAAGATGCTTAACCTCAAAAAGTTCAACAAGTGCAAGTTGCACCTCAGCTGAGGCAATTCCAGTTATGAGTACTGGGAGATGAACTCATTGAAAGTAGCCCTGTGGAGAAGGACTTGGCGATTCTCATGGAGGAAAAGCTGGACATGAGCCAACAGTGTGCTCTCTCACAGCCCAGAAAGCCAAACACATCCTGGACTGCTTCAAGAGAGAAACGTACATCAGGTCGAGGGAGGTGGTTCTCCTCCTCAGCTCTGCCCTCATGAGGGCCCACCTCAGTGCTGCATCCAGGTCCAGAGTCCTCAGTACAAGAAAGACATGGGCCTGCTGGAGTAGCTCCAGACGAGAGACACAAAGAATTAGAAGGATAGAGCACCTCCCCTCATGAAGACAGGCAAAGAGAACTTGTCTTTTTCAACCTGGAGAAGAGAAGGCTTCTGGGAGAACTTATAGCAGCATTCCAGTACCTTAAGAGGGTTTACAAAAGGAGTGAGAGGGACTTTTTGTGTTGGCAGATAGTGACAGGACAAAGGGCAGTGGCTTCAACCTGAAAGAGGGCAGGTTTAGATTAGATGTTGGGAAGAAATTCTTTGTTCAGAGAGTGGTGAAATAGTGGAAGAGGTTGCCCAGAGAAGTTGTGGATGCCCCATCCCTGGCAATGTTCAAGGCTAGGCTGGATGAGGCTTTGGCAACCTGATATAGTGGCAGGGGTCCCTGCCCATGGCAGAGGGGTTGTTACTAGAGGGTCTTTAAGATCCCTTCCAACCCAAACCATTCTATGATCCTATCTTCCAGCATTATCTGTCTGAAAACAGCAAGGTTCTATCAACAATTATACTGAGCTCGCCAAACCCATAATCCTATACTTTATGTTTATTTATTGGTCCACACACAGGCGTATTACACAAATCTCCCAAGAAGTACAAACATTCAGTGCAGGAAGACTGAGTTTACAATGCATTTGACACTTTAACTCTGCAACTGAGATATTCATTTACCTCATAGTACACACACACACACACACACACACACACACACAGACACACAAAGGTATAAAACAAGTAATATTATAAAAAAATCCACATATTACAGCTACAACATATGTTCCATACGAATTTCACTTTCTTGGAAAATAATTAGGTATCACATTGAGGGCACCCCACAAAACTACCACAGCTCTCCTCCACGCAGAAAACTTTGCACAATCGTACAACTTTTCTAACCTTCTGCTTTTAAAAGGACTCTGTATTTTATATCCATGTTTTCGTTCCTCTTGAAGTCTATTACAAAAAATTCTCAGTAACTTCAACAGAACTTAGATAAAATAAAACCGTATTGGGATTTTTTTGTTTGTTTTGGTTTTTTCTCCTCTTCTTCTATCTGAAGTAGACATTTGGTGCCAATGGGCAAACAATTCTTTCTGTGACGGATGACATTTTTGTCTTCTGTTTGTTTTATACAGGGAGTAGGTGTTTAGAGTACAAACACAAATGCTAGCTAGAGTAGCAGACAGAAGAAGATTGATTAGAAAGCTATTATTCAGATGACATCACTAGAATCCCTCCACAAAAAAGAAAAAGCAGAACTCAATTCATATAGCTCTAATTACATCAAGTTTGAGCTCCATCTACTTTAGCCAATAGGTTTCCTGAAATTATTTTAATAGATTGTGGAGATGCTCAATAAGAAAAAGTAGTATTTGTAAAACTAATTTTTTTTAAATGTCCATAAGAAATAAGATGAAGTTGACAGAATAAAACTGGAAAGAACTTTTCCCCCTCTTTCCCCAAACCCAGATAGAGCATTAATACTGAAGAGTATTCTGCAAAAGATGAAAAACAGATGGCAATCATAGAATAAAAATCAAGGTTACATGATTGTTCACTTTTCTTCTCTACTGCTCATAGCACTAGCCACATCATCATGAACATGGTGGTTTTTTATAATGTTATGATTAGTGCTGGAAATCCTGATGTATCTTTACGATCTTGCTACTTTCCTTGTCAGTTATGTGTCTGAGACATGACTTGATGCGCACATATGCCCACACACACTCTACCACCTTTCTGAGCATTTATCTGTTCACAAAATTATTTCTTCTATGTTTTCAATCATACCATAAAAAAATTATGTCAGTGTATTGCTCTGGTCAAGATTGATTTCCTGAGGTGGCAAAGTAGTGTCAGAATAATATCAGTAGATTGTATAATATTTTAAGAGAAACCAAAGGGTAAAAAAAATGTTTTGCTAAAATCTCAGAGTTTCCAGAAAGTGAATAGCTGCCATTAAAAAGAAATTATTTTTTTCCAACATGTTATGTATGTCTTTGGCATTTCCCTGAAGCATACATGCCATCTAGAACAATCAAGCATGCAGCTGAACAAATACCTACCCCTGATCCCCACTGATTGTTAACAAGAACCATCTCGTGAGCAGAGGTGAGTAGAACATTCTTGTCCCCTTTTTACTGGTTGTAAATCAGGTGAGAGTGATTGAAACGCACTAAACGCAGGTTTAGAAGAAATACCACAAAAATGGTTAATGGCCATCAAGCTCAGAGCATGGGTAGAGCTTTCCCTTGTTGGCCAGCAAATCATTTAGAAGGCTTTAGGTTGCCTGAGCTCACTAAGCACATTTATTACGTGGCAGTTACAAGCCTGATACCATCTATATATGTCATGTTAATCATCATTTTATTCATCTGCGTGTCTGTTTAGGCAACAAATTGAAATACAGTCCCTGCTGTTAAAGGTTAAATGAAACAGTCTTGAGACCTGAGGTTTTTAAGGAAGACACTAACCTTTGTGTCCTTAGGCACATCTAGAAAGCCCAGTACATATATGTTTGATGAAGAACATTCCAGAAGGATTTAGCTCATCTGTTCCAGTGTTCAGTCCCAAGAAGTCTTTAGTGGTTACTGAGAAGACCATTCGGGGAATAAAGCATCTCCAGGTATGCAGATGGAAAGACCAGACATCTCTGCTGAAATGGTGTACAACCCGCTGAGCCTGTACAAAAAGAGAACACACTTGCTGCATATTTGAAAAAAAACCAACCCAACAAGCCAAACCAAACAACTGAAAGAACTCAAGCACTCAGTTTCTCTGTTTAAGAACGAAAAGAAATTTTTTGCAGTAGGGTCTCAGAGGTAGTACTTGTCAGCTCACGTTTCTGGAAGTATTGTGTCAGTATCTTGTAAACATTGGCAGCTGGAATCTAGAGCACAGGTTAGAGAGGAAGGGGAAGGGGAAAGTAAAATTACAACAAATGCATTTCAAAATACTAAGCCCCAAATAAAAGTCATTCCTAATGACAGAGAATGGGTAATTATGCTTATTTTAAGTGGGCTAGAGAAAAAGGAATGTTAGATGTTTACTGGAAATAGGTAATATATTGCACATGCTACTGCTGCTCTGCTACATTTCACCCTTGACATTGGCCAGAAATGTATTTTACAGCCATTTTGTAGATCACTGGAAAAACTACTTTTATACTGAGAACAATGCCAGACACATCTGGAGAAAATAGTAACACCCTTTAGTTTAGCTGATCTTGTCTTTTTTCTATTTTCTGGTTCTGGTTTGTTTTTTGTTTTGTTTTGTTTTTTTTTCAATAATCAAACTATACCTCCATATTGAAGAAGTGGGTCACAGACACAAATGTGAGTATGGTACTTAATTGCAAACCCCGTACTACAATTTCTAGCTTCAGGCATGAACATATCTACTTTCATTCAGAGTAAATCAAGTCCCGAGGAGTTTGGAATACAGTTAAGCCCTCAAAATCATCAATGCCAATGTGACCTGCTGAAAGACATTAACTCTGCAATTATTCTGTTGGTTGGGAAAAAATACTTGTGAGTAGAGGATCAACATTAAATCAAAAGGTTTCTACAAAAATATTGCAAAGAACAACCAGTTTGAGAACCTTAAAATGCAAGTGCAGATGCCTTTGCACACTTGAAACTGAATTTTGCACCAATGAAAGAATGTCGAATCTTGTAAAAGTCTAGGAGAATAGCAGCCATCCTTTCTTTGCAATGAAGTGTTTATTTCAACACATAATTTCCATCTACATTACATAAACCACTTACTTGGCTCAAGAGCAGCTTAGTTCTGACTGCTGTTGCCTGTAGGATACATGATTTGCAATGCTGAGTATTTTGTTTTTCCATCACAAACACTTTTTCATTAATAATTTATCAGATAAATGGCTTCTGATTGAGCAATTTAAAAAAAATGTAGGCCAATCAATGGCAAAAGACACCAAGCAGCATATTATAATGATACAATAATTTGAGCTCATACATTAGACCCAATTGATAGTGTCCCAAAAGCCCTCTTTTGATAGCTCAGTTTCACAGAGTAAATGTTCAGCTGAAATAACTAATAAAACATCTCAACTACTGCTCTGAGAAATCATGCCAGCATCATGTACACTATCTTTGAGAACTAATAAGTTGGCTCTGAAAAGCAAATAAACAAACAAACAAACAAACCCTAGAAAACATCTCTCTGAACATACAAGCTCTCCCTGGGGGGAGAGTAATAGTTACATGAAGAAGACATTGGACTCATCTCTCAGTCGTGTGAATGGGACTTTGAAAATCATAAGGGTCTGATTCCTTTGATGTCAGTGACACTTAGATATATAGATTGTAGCATTAGATCCAAACAGCATTTGTTATCGCTCCTTTGTGCGACCCAGACAGTGAGGGAAGCAAATGCGATAAATCCCTTAAGAGGGAGATCTCAAGGGCTCCTAATATATCACGAATAAGTCCTGCTCTGAGTTACAGGATTTTCAGCTGAGTTGCTCACAAGGAAAATAAAATGAGTTCTAACGGCTGTGCTACGGCAATCATCACCACCTTTTGTGGTGTCAGTGAAAAGAAGGGAGATTGGAAAACATTTTTGGAGAAAAGCTGCGTATAAATATTTTCCCTCTTTCCTAGGTGTATTGCATGAATTAAATTACTTAAAATTTTCTAGGGCAATACTCAAGCTTCCTAGGAATAACGTTGTTAAAAGTCCTATCATTTTATAGGCATATTGTATTTTCACAATGGACTAGTTCATCAGGCTGGAGGAGACTAGTCAATAACATGTTGACAATGTGCAGACATTTATAAAATGATTACTCTTCAGTTTAAATGAGCACATATATTCCACAAAGAATAGATTTTTTTCAAACTTAGATGGAATTTATCTTCTATTATCTGATGAAGACTCATTAATTATATACAATAAGTCTCAAGAATGACAGATCTACCAATAAAAGCCACAATTCAATATTGAATATATGCAAATATCATTCTATGTAATTATATATAGACGATCACAAATATCATCAATTTATTTACTGTAAACAATTTAAATGAATACATATGAAGTGAAAAATCAAATTTAATGGAGTAATGTAATATTTTTTTCGTATTTGATTTCTAATTTAACTGCTTCTGTTTGTGCTAATGAGAACACTAGAGATTCTTTTTTAGTGACTATCCATTTTCAATGCATGTTTACCCACTCTACCTTAGACTAGAGTCTTTGTCCACACCAAAAAGTAAGACTTGCTGAAGATTATGTTTGTTTATTTTAAATAATGGAGTTGAGTTGGATTACAGGTTTCCCTTTCTGAATCAGTTAGATGCAGGGAGTTTTTGTGCAGTTCAAGAACAAGAAAGCATCCTGCAAGAAATATTACAAAAAGAGATGACAAGACAAGAGTATCCTGATTCTCTAAAGACATAATTTAAAATGAAATTTTCAATTCTTTTGTTTTGGTTTGTTTTTTTTAATGATTTCTTTTTCTATTTTAGAAAATAGCAAACAGTTAAACACTTGGACATTGTAAGTGACCTTCTCTTTATTTACACATGAAAGTCACTTTCCCTCAAATAATACCAAAATCTGGTCATGTGCACATACCTCGTCCATTTCAATGAAAAGTAAAATGAGTTAGATTAAACCATGAGAGCTGAATCATACTTAACCCTCTACAGAGTGAGACAGAAGGCATTAACTCCCAAAATGTTAAGGCTGCTCTGGAAGGTTCAAATCACAGTCAGATTTGGTCCCTACAAAAATAATGACTTTGCCATAATGCCACGAAAACAGAGCCATAACTGTGTGACGGGATAAAGAAAAAAATAAAATCAATCACTTACAAAGACTTTCATTTTCAGGTTTCCCCTGACTTCCTTCTGCTCTACAAAAATAATTTTCAGAAAACCTCCAAATTTCTGAACCCTATGGCAGCTGTCCAACCCTGATAATCAAACTGCCCCAGCTTCTAAGAAACCAGTGTTTCTAGTGTTGTGTCTCTGGGATGAACCTTTCTGACAGACGGCCTCAGGGCAGTAGCATTGCAAAACCCTCCAGCACAGTTCTTCAGAGCTGACCGCACATGGTCCAGGAGCTCTTGATGAAATCTGGGAGGAATTTCTATAGATCACTTCTTCCACCTGCTGCATAAATATGAAGCGTAATTACCCTCAGGGAAACAACACTTCTTTCTTGCAAATTTTGACATGCCGCGTATTACCTTTTCAGCTGTTATTCAAAATGTTTTTGAGACCTGTGAAGCCATGGCAGGTCACAATGGCCACCACACCACTGTGTTCGTCACCAGCTTTTCAGTTCCAAAGTAAGCTTTGGTTGCACGATAGAATGAATTTCACGCAGCTCGATGATTTGCCACCAAAAAGCTGAATACTAGCAACCCGCGCTTTTAAAAAGATATATTTTTCCTTTCGAACCCAAATTTCAGCGTAATAAAATGTGGCTGAGAACACTTGCATCAAGGTAATAGAAGTTGGTAAACACTCTGCCAGTGTGTCCACATTTCAAAATAAGCACAAGCCTCCCCTTTTTCCTCTATTTAACAGTCAGGCAAAAGGTGAGATCGGCATTCCACACTAATTAATGTGCTACTATGGTGTAAACCTGGGGCAGTGAGTCTACACTAAGAAATTTATAACAAGGCAAAAAAAAATCTAACTAAAATTACATTAAAAAAAGGTGTGAAATGTGTAGTAAATCTCTTGAGGCAGTAGTCTTAAATATAAGGCTGTGTTGCAATAAATATTTAATAAGAAAAACAAGAATAAAAGAATCATGACCAAATATTCTCAAAGTACCCTAGAACAGGGGTACATACAGCACACAAAATCTCATTTATACCTGAGTACTGTTCAAAGTACCGCAAAAGGGCATGTGCATACCTACAATCCACCATATTTCACATGTACAATAAGTATGTACAATACACACTTTTCATGGGTTCTCATGCACCAGCTCTGCAACACTTACTCAGTACAAATTGCTACCTGTGACAAGAGTAGCTGCTTTACTGATGAAAATCCAGCACTTTAGCGCAGCTGTACAGACAGCTACAGCAGCGGAAACTCTGTCGCATGATCTACAGAAATAAGTCAGCTTTATGAGGAAATCACTGGCTCTTGGAGGAATTAAATAATGAATTTCCACTTGGGGAGCGACCCCTTTGCAGACACAAGTGAATTTTCTTAGCAGAAAACCTGTTTTCCATGAGAGTCAGAAAAAGGAACAGCCAGTGGCCCAGCGTCCCTGCCTCGGCTCAGAGTGATGCCTTTCATCACACTTACATGAGACTCAGTGCAAAAGGGTACAAGGAGAGGATGGAGCTGTGACAGCACTCATGTCACAGCCCTGGCAACAGGGGTATACCGTGCTCACTGGGAAGGGAAGGCTACAACACATAGTGACCCTCAGCAGCTTTGTGTGACAGGGAGAAAATGAGGAGGGCCAGCGGGACTCACACATGCTCATCAGCACGTGACAAACTGACAACCCTGTCCAAACATTTCATGAATACAGTTAAGGTACCCATATAGAAAAAGAAGACATTTGTTATGAATTTATTTCTCATAATATATGTATTTTTATGTTCAAATATATTTAAATACATGTATTCATAACACCAATTATTTTTGAGCGAAAGGAAGAGAGTAAAATCAGCATATATTATGATAACTGCTATGGGTTTTTTACCTTCCAAATCTCTCTGTGTTAATATCAGCTGCTTCATCTCTTCACTTCTACTTACTACATCCTACCATGTAATGTCTGATACAATCTGTGAGTGGACATCTAAAAACTACCATAAGGGGTTCTTCTCTCTTACGTCATGGGTACTCTGTCTTTCCTAACCCATGAGCTCACAGGCAAGCTCTTCTTTATTTTAGTGTTAGGCAGTGTGAGGATAGCTATATTTTTGGTGGTGTTTCCTGCCCTCTCAACTGCAGCTTCCAAATATTCCAGTTATCCAGATTTTTATATAGATACAAGAAAATCCACAGGAATACCCATTACTGCAGCCTATGAGATACAAGGAGAAGATGAGGGAGGTGGGTTTGTTCAGCCTAAGAAAAGAAGGCTAATGAGAGACATTGCTGTGGTCTGCACACAGAGGAGGATGTGGAGAAGGTGGAAACAGACTCTCCTCAAAGGTGCACAGTGGGAGAATGAGAAGCATTGAGATGAGGTTGAGGTCCCTGCTGTGTGACTGGCCTGATTTTAGTGAGAGGTTGGACCTGAAGCACCCTGACGCCCCTTGCCCCCAGGTTGCTCTCCTGAGCAGAAGTCCTGGCTCCCCTAACAGATCAAACACTGCTTCCCACAAAATGCTAGGCATTGCTCAGAGGAAAGAGCTTATCTTTCTAAAAGAAATCTCCACAGCAGTTCTGTGAATCCCAAATAAGATTTTATGCACGAGACCCAAAGAGCCTCAGCCTCGTCAGCTTTCCAGAGGAAGTACAGTCCCACGCAAATGTAACTTCACAGACCTGAGCTGACTTACAAAGATGCACAGATTGTACAGAACAGTAAATATAACCTGAATGCAGATATCACTTTGACTTATCTTTTCAGTATGTTTGCCCATTAAAGTTTTTTTCTCATTTGGGAATGGAGTACAGGCCAACTGTAGAATTAGTTAAATGCCTCTCCTTGATCGCCTTCACTCCCTACACTGATGAGCATATAAATTAGATGATTTATTACTTTTTATTCCAATTTTTCTGACTGGAGAGCTTATTTATTACAATCTGTGTTCATAGCAGCTTCACATCTTCTCAACATGCGGGGTTTTAGTATGTTTCCAGGCAGGCAGTGAAATGCAGCACTGAACCTCTTGGTATCTGATTCAACCTCCTCCTCAAAGGCAGCATCCTTTGATCTCAGTACCTTGCCTCTGGACCCCCTCTCTCTCCTGATTGCAGCAGCACCAGCCTCATGTGACACCTGCAGCTGGTGGGGAAATGGGAGTTTTCCACAGGCACGCAGAGGCACAGCTGCCAGGCGCACAAGGCAGCACGCTGGGTATGGATGCATTGTGTATCTGCCCGTACAGGCTATAAAAGCAGCCTATCACTACCCAGTCAGTTGTTTAGGCAGTGCAAATGGCCACTTTTCCAGAAATTGGTTCTGTACTTTGAGTGAAGACACTGTCAGCCATGAAACATCCAAAAACTTGCCTGTGCTAACAAAATTATCTTGCTGTTTCCTGGTTTCCATTATAAACACACACAAAAAGAATTGCTCTGCACCATGTAACAGCCACATTTGAGATAGAGCAGCAGTCTTTATTTCCAATTTGCTTTTATGTCAGTCCCCACACTGCCCAAATCCTGCCAACAATTATCATACTAACAGCAGATTTGAAAACCGTTTTTCCTTTACAGAGCAGAGATATTCAGTCCAGTCTCAGATGACATGGTTAAAGTTTCACAGTGTTCTCCTGTCACATGTCAGATCACTTAACTCATCCCTGATTAACTTAAACTAGAAGTTTCTTTTATTCAACCATCTAAAATACCAAATTCCTCTGATTTCCTGCAGAGATACACAGGCACAACAATTCCCATTGCAATCTTTCATTATTCTTTACAGAAATACTGTGCCATATTCCATATTCCCACTAGAATTTTACTGATGTGGCTGTACTGACATTGGTAAAATCATTCTTGATTTACTTTGGCACAAAAGAGATCAGCATCATGTCTATTGGGATAAGACAGTTCCTCCCCATGGCCATATTTACCTTACTTAAGACTACTGAAAAAAAAGTATTGCTCAGGCAGCTTTAATATACCATCCTTTCTCATAGAAAAAAAAAAAAAAGAAGAAGAAAAATGTAATTACAGACTGCTCTAAGGTGAACTGCTGCTTTTTTGTGATTACCTGGAAGAATGAGAGCAGTTATCAATCCAGCTAAATATCTCTGATGTTCCGTTTTAAATGTATGCACAATATTCTTTATCCAATGCTGCTTAAGAAATAAATAGGCCTGAAAAATAGTCTTTCTTTGAAAAAAGGGAGGCAGCTTTCATTAAAAATTGAGAAAGCAACTGAAAGGAAAATAGTTTAAGCTTATGTGATTTCTATGCACATTTGCCATCTTTGGTGAAAAACAGCAGATCTTCGAGACTGGACCACCAAGAATTGCTGTCTTTGGCTTTTGGAGTTTCATCAGCTAAGCAGATAGGAAGGCTGGGAAAAACAAGTGAAAACCAGGCATTTGATAAATGAAGATAGGCAAGCAAGTGACAGAAGCTGCTTCATTGAGCAAGGAAAATTAATGCTTCAAAAGACGTTCTTTTCACACTGGTGAATATCTTCCACTATTTCTGTTTAACATATCAAGATCAGTGCTATCTGAAAAACATATTGCCTTTTCAGAAGCCAATTAGCATTAGTGAATAACCACTTTACTTCTCATGCATATCATTTTTGGAACTTAAGTGTACATCCTTAGGGTGCGCAGGCACCAGAGTGGCAAGAGCAACACAAGACCTTGAAATTAGTAGAAACTGTAATCACATTGAAACAATGCCACTTGTGATAATGTTTCAGCAGGCCGTGTGGAAGAGTGACAGAGCTTCTGTGGAAGCATAGAAAGTTTGTTTAGCCACAAATCTTGGCCAATAAGTCTTCTCCTTCAGCATTTGTTTGCAGCCCTAACATCTCCTAATTAATCTATGAAACTATGAGTTACATGATGCAGCCAAGAAGCCTTAAAGGCAATCTTCCTCGGCCTTTCTCAGTAAGGACTTCCACTAACATTAATATGAATACTTTGCATAGACAGTTTGCAAATGGGGTTCAAAAAGTTAAGCAGAGGCTCTTCATCTTGACATAACAAGCTGTCCATGAAGAGCATTGATTTAGCTCCACGTGTGTATTACTCAACCCATGAGCTTTAAAGACAGGAAGAATAAAAATTTTCTTAGGAGTTCTCACGGTGCTGTAGCACAAAAACCTTTTGCAGCTGAAAAACCTCCTTTGAATTAAAATCTAAATAGAGGATTCCCCCACTCCTCTGATAATAGAGGGATTATTTTCTATTTTTTTATGGTGACCTTCCATGTGCAATTAGAGCATGCATTCTAGGTTTTACTTTTCCTGTAACTTGAGGTCTATTTTAATTCATTCCTCAATGAAAGCTGAGGCTCTTGTGTGCTCCCTCGACCCTGGACTTGACGAAGCTGCAGCAAAATATCATTGTGTTTAAAGAACACTGGCAACACTGAAAAAACCATGAAACAAAAGACTCATTGGCAAAGCACCATCTTTTCAAAGCAGGTATTCACAGAGAGGAAGATCTCTTGTTGTCTTACAATTCCCTCTTAACTTAATTTTGCATAACGTCCACAGTTTAGTGGCAGGTTGTGTAGATCTGGCACAGTGTGTGACCCAAAAAGATCATCAGTGGCCATCCTCTGAAACCTAAGGTGCTTTCTGCATACAGCAGCAGAGACCGAAATGGATGTCAGAGGCAGATGGATGTCAGAAAATGGAAATAGTGGTGTGGGTCTACCAAAATGCTGACATCAGCTCAGGTTCTTACACCTCCTCGCGCTCAGGCTGAAGCAACCCTTCTGATGTTCGTAAATCTTCCACTTCTGCCTCTGGTTCTGTTAAGGCATCAGCATCAAGGCAGTGAAAGAGGCACAAGGCAGAGTTGAATTAAACATACACATATTTTTCAGCCATGTCCTCTACACCCTGCCTTAAACAGGTACAATTCCAGTACAGGTAGGGACTGATGTATGTCTGAGAAAGGGGTTTAATCCACCAAGTATAGTCGATTTAGAGGGATGACTTTCAGGACTATAAAGAAAGAATCATTCTTAAATCAATATCTGAGAAGATCCGTGTCGAGTAAGTGCTTACTCCTTTTTTCATACTCTGGAGACCTGTGACACAGATGGTTCAAAGGACCTAACCCTCTTTTCTCCAGAACAGAAGGCTTTGTCCTTGGGCTTATTGCTGTCACAGCACGCATATAACCTCCACTTCTCTTTTTCTGAAGCTCAGTTTGCCCACCAGTTCTAAGTCCTGTGGTGACTGATATGGACAACGATTATTTGTCTCCAAATAAGCTTAAAATTATTCATAGCCCGAAAAAACCAAAAAACAAACAAAACGAGGAAACAATTTATGAAAAATGTTATCTTGCATTTTTGGGGAAAAATTTTTAAACTTTTCAAACTAGCTTTGCTGAAAGTCAAAAGAATAATCCGATTTGCAAATATATATATGCAAATCAACTATACCACTCAAATGAGAACTTGCATAGACAAACTTTCAGGTTCAAGAACCCAGGTGTAGCAGCTGTGGTCATTTAATTTCTACAGACACATTTCTGATGAAACAGATTAATTTTAAAATGTGCAATATGGACAGAGATGCAGCAATTCACACTGCATTTCAAACAATTCCTGCTCAGCATTGCTAATTAGGAAATCCCTGCAAAACAAGAAATATGATACATCATAGTGCTATCAAAAGTCTGAAAACCAGAAAATTCCAAGAACTCCAAAGAGAAAGTCTTAAGAACTCCCAGTGCAACAAATCTGTTCCATATGAAAGCTTTATAGATCTCCTTCAAAGCACCAACAAATGCAAATATCATCACTGCATATAGACTCTGAGCTGATGTCATTTGCCATACCTCCATGCAAGTCAATGATGAAACACTGATTTCCACTGATGAGGGTCTGACCTAAAAAAAATGCTGGGTTCATTTACCTAAGAAAGGTCCTCCCCCCCGCCCCCGTCCCTCCCTTTCAAACTTCATTTAGCTTTTCTCCAGGGGAGCAGAAGTGATGAATTAATATCAAATACATTCAGCATCCACATCCAGAGCCAACCAGACCATAAGCACAAGGAGGGCATAAGAAATTCACCGTTGTATCTCTCTCTTAGTATAGATTGAGGTAAGCACTGTCGTAGACACGAAGAAAGGGCAACAGAGAAGGTGTTCTGGAAAAGTTTTCAGTTGCCTAGAAAACCCATGGCAGTAACTGGGAAACAAGTTAGGTAGTTTTAGGACTCCAGATACAAATAAAGGTATAGCATTTAGGAAGAAAGAATAGTAGAAAAGAGTTTAGTTGGGTTATTCCTCAAAAAATTTTAATGAAGAAAACTTCTGAGAAACAAGATGGATTGGAATAATAAAAATATTTAAAAATATATCCTGCTGTTTTAGCAGTATTTTTTAGTCCTATCAAAGTACTATGTTTTTTCTGATAAACTGTAAGAACGGAAATATAACTTTCCTTAAGAAGAGTGATGAGTGACCCAGTTTTAGAGGTAGCATTCCTACTGTTATCCTCTGGGTTTTATGTTTAAAAGATTATCTTGACATTAGTAAAGAAGCTTTACTGTATTTTTCCCAGTTAAGTTTTGGACTCTACATTTACAGGGAAAGCTAAGCTGATAAGAGAGAAGAAAAAAGATTTCGAACAAGTGTTCCATTAAAAAAACCCTAAACCCTTTCAAAGATATATGTTTCGGAAATTTCCTTTTGGGTACCGTTTCCCTCCCCTCCAAAAGTACTTGGATGGCTTATTTGATACTATCCCCCACCTAGAACTCAAAAGTTATGCACAGTGAGGCTCCTTAGGTTGCAACAATTTTAAGTAGGACACTTATTCTCCCCATAGAGGAGAGCAAAGCCCCAGGCACCCAGTGTACTTTCCTGCCACTTGTCAGAAGTATTCGCTTTGTTTGGTTTAGAAGCTGGGAATATAACAAAGATGAGAGTCACAGCTATGACTATTTAAAGAAACCATTTTATTCTTGCACCTCGACAGAACTGGAACCCGTATCATGGTCAGGTCATCAAGTTTCTTTCATTCAAAATATTCTTTCACCAGTGTCACAGATACAAAACTCTTATTATCCAAGAAATTAACCTATAAAAGTAATTTATGCATGAAAAATAATTTACCTATCCAGGCAACAGTTAAAAACATACCCATTTTACTCATATGGTTTTTTCTTCTTGATCAGAAATACAAAAAAGGCACTTGTTTGAATTTTTCAGTGATCAAAATCTAGTTGGGAATGAGATTTGAATGAGATATTGGTTGCCAGGCCAGATAAACAGATTCACCGTCATTTCAGTGTTTCAAAGGTTGTTTGCAAATTGAATACCTTTTATTCAGGGATGGCATATTCCAAAGCTGGAAGGGTTTAATGCAGTGGTTACAACCTGCAGAGGTTGACCTAAAATATACCACAAACAATTTGATTTAAGGCCAGAACGAAACTTGTACCCTTCACTTTTCTATGGGAGCAACTCAGACGTGATGTTATTATAATATCTTTATAGTTTTGAAATGCAAAAAGCCAACCATATAATCATCACTTTCTAGTCTACATAATTATAGTAATTTTGTAACATATCCAGATTGTAAACACAAAGGAAATGTAATTGCAGTTTTCCCCAACAGCTGGTAAAACCACTGCTTTAAACTTAAACCTACAAAACCACTGTTATTCCTTATGCTAGTGATGCCTGGAACAGCAGAAAACAATCCTAAAGCTTTGTTGTTTTATAAAATGTATTGATTAAACAGTTGACTGAAGTTAGAAATTTCGAATAGTGGAATATCCCCAGTGACATAAGAAGGGTTTTGCATATTGTCAGTGGAACAAAGGAGCAGACAGCATTTGCACAAAGTGGTTTTGATATCAATAGGCTGAATTGTCACAGCTATGAATCATCATAAAAAACTGCTGTAACAAGCAATACAAGACTTTGTAAGATAATCTTTAGTGAAGCATAGGTTTAAAAAATTCCAAAACTAAACCCCAAACCATTTGACTTATTTTAACCTTTTTTTTTGCCTATCAGAATAATATTACACAACACAGAAAACCAATTTTCACATTCTAGTGCCCTATTGTACATGGCCTCAAAAGAAATAGAATCGTTCTCTTTTTCTTTAAGGTAGCTATGAATATCTGAGAAAATATCGAGACTAAAAACATCCCACTGTTTCTTTCAATGCACTTGCTGAACTGATTTGATTGAAAGATTAGCATCCACTGAATTGTTTCTATCTTCTTCCTTTTCTTTTTTCTTTTTTTGGTGGTAGTTTGATTATATCACTTGCATTTTTTCTATCTTTTTGTTATTGTCTCAGAACATGCTTTCATATCTCCAGAAGGGGGATAACTAGCAGGGAAACAGTGTTCTAGTTATTTCAGCTTTCATCATCAGGAAGAAAACGGACACTTGTGTGGGACAGGTAGGCTGCAGGGATACAGCACATCACGCTTACCGTGGTGAAGGGAAATTCAACCGGTGTAGATAAATCAGACAAATGGCGTGCTCTGTGCCATTATGCAACCTTCTGCTTTGCCCAGCACGCAGGCTGCACCAAACACAAAACTGACTTATACATATTTTTAAAAGGAGATGGGGTTCCAAAGAGGCTGCTTGGCATGAAGCAGAGCTGCATGGTGGCACGGACATACAGTTGCTGGAGAAGGAGAGTGCAGCTGATTTAGCAGGTGCATCTATAGCTGTGTGCAGGACCCCAAGGATTTCTCCCCCACCATCTCAAGGAAAACCTCAGTTCCAAGACCAGCTGCTAGAAACACTCAGCTTCGCAAGTTTGGTTTTTCTAATATGACACTCACATAGGGGACAGAACTGAATGACGAAACTAAACAATGAAGTTGTTTCCATTATGGAATTTTTCTTCTTTGAATAAAATGGGATCTATTTTCTTATAAAAAGTGTAGAAGCTGTGCAGCAGTAAATACTATATACAACAAAACTATTTCTTATTCATGGATCTGCTGGGAGTTTTTGCATGATCTTGGCTAGCTCTACAAAGCAAGCATTAAAAGAGCAAATACAGATTTCATGAGATTAGTTGACAAATAACTACTTCTTTTCCTTGTTCTAGACCACTTTATCAAAAATTCATGGAAAGGAATCCATAACCCAATGGCTTTTAAACACAGAAAAAAACATTATAGGTTTTCAATGCAATCTGAGAACATATTAAGATGAATTCTTCAAAGAATTTCCATGGAGCTTTGAATATGATAAGTGTAAAAATGTCTAAATCTATGATGGCAGTTAATCATCTAACACAAGGGAGTCCATTTCCTAAATAAGGCACCTCCCTGAACTGAGCTGCCTTACCAAGCTTTAAACTTAGAGTTTAAACATTAATTTAAAAAATACCTCAATGAAAGATGATTTTGAGACATCTTTAGCACCCCTCATATCTTCTTATGCAATACTTGGCAAGTGTTATTGCGTATTTAGAAAACAATAAATACAGTATAGAAAGCCAGCCCTGAAGGGATACAAGTACACTTTTTGGGTGTTTTGCATCTCTGACCAATTCCTAGAAAAAAATACCACTTACTACAAATTTATGCCGTTTCTGTATGTGTGTAATTGTAAATTAGTTTCAGTACAGAAAATACCCTCTAACTGTTAACTAATAACTCTGAGTTCTCCCAGTAACACCGAAATCTGTGACATTCATTTTCAGAATATGTGAAATAATTCTTATACAAAGCTCCAGAGGTTAAACAGAGAAAAAGATAGACTAGACCTTTAGCACTCTCCACTGTCGAAAAAATGTTTAGAGTCAAAGATTTAACCATGTGAGTACAGTCTTTGGCCAACAACCATACCAAGAAGCTCCTGCACTGTGCACAAACATGTGTGCAAAGCTCAATCATATGAAAAATAAACTACAGTGAACCCACAAGGGAGTGAGCATTGAGGAAGAAGAGGAAACAAAGTCGACAAGGTGTGATCAATCAGAAGAGATTCTGGGAAAACACGTTGAGATCAGAAAACCAAACAGAAAATGAAGCTGATATCTGCATAGGCTGGGATGTTAAAATTGATTTTACAATAATTTCTGCAACAAATCTAATGTGGCATAATATAGCATAATTTTGAACTGAAATTATCTCTCTATTGCATCAGCTCTTATTAGCAGTTTTCTTGGTTCTCCTGCTTGAAGAATGAGTCTCCTATATCTGTGAGATGCATTTTCCTGTCATGTCCAGCTAGACCCTTCTGATTTCTCAGCAATGTGACTGCTCTGCTTTATGAGGGAAGGCTGAACCTCGGCTGAGGTTTCACGTCATGTTCAGGGAATGCATACAGAAATCAATGCTGATGGTGAACATGTGCCCTGGGAGGTGGGCGAGGGCGACTCTGTGAAATCTGACAGACTTTACTGTCTTGGAGAGCAGTCTGGTCAGCAGAAAGTAGTCTCAACTCTCCTGACTTACACAGGCAGTGTTGATAATGGTTGGACCTTTATTAGCCTTTCATCATAATTCTCTGACTTTCTAATAGTCCTTTCTAAGGACTTTTAACTGATTCTGTTGTCATATCTCTTCAAAATGAAGCAACCAGCAAAACCCTGATGTGACTTCCAGGAAAGAAAACCTGCAGAAAGTCTGCAGAAAGGGACTCCTCACCACAGGTGGTACAGACAGAAACCTCCTTTGCTTTATTTTCTGGCTGAAGAGAAGTTTGGAGCTGTATGTGCTGGGCAACACGATGCAGAAACATTTGAGCTGGCTGAAGGACCAGCATAGCCCTCGCCATGCTCTCAGGCTTTCTCAGCAGAACCTCTTTGTTTAGGCACAAAGGTGCTCTTCCACCTCATGTCCTCCAATTTGCTGGAAGTGATTGCATTCTCTCAAGTCAAGGTGATCACCATCACAGACAACTTCTGCAGATTTTTCCTCCTTTACTGTCCTTTAGCATAGTCTTAGGCACTTGGGATCAGAATTTAGCCAAAAAAAAGAAGAGCAGACTCTTACCTTCCAACCATCCTTCCTATCATGGTTCTCTTTTCCTTACTCTACCTCCCTCCAGGAATAAAGACACCAGGCACACTTTTTTCCCACAACTCTTGCTACCTAAGTCCTGGGTGACATGACAGCCAACTTCTTTGGAAGTTAAGCATTGAAGACTTGCAGGCCAGAGAATACACAAACCTCACAAAACGTAATGAAAACTTATGAGTAGTTAGGGAATTTTTAACATGTACAAAAATACTTTTTTGTACAAGACCAGCTTATTTAGAACAAAACACTATTTTCTTGAGCCCTTATGCTTAATGGATTTCTTTTTTCCTCCAGCAGTGTATCTCAATAACATAGCACTTCTCAGAAATTGACATGTAATGACTTCTGTTTAAGAAGGCTGAGTTTTATTAGTCATTTCTTTTGGCTCTGGAAAAAAAACCCCTTTTATCCCAGAAAGACAATTACTGTTCCCTCTGGGCTTTGATACCAGGTGAAATTTTGCAGGAAATCTTTAAAAACAAGAGGCTAAGAAACAGTGGAGGGGTTATTTTGTCACCAGTGATGATGCTTTTGACTCCTGTAAACTCCTACACTTTACAGCTCTCTAGGACATCTCAACCTGTGATGTTTGCCTTTTGTGCCTGCAGCTGGGGGGGCAAGGAGGAGCGAGCACAAGTGTGATTTTAGCAGAAGCACTAAATTGGATAACACTATTCCTAAACCATGACAGCTATCAATTTCACTCTTTTCTACTATATATATTTGTTCAGCAACAATCCATTATTTAAAGATCATAGAATGGTTTCAATTGAGAGGGACATTAAAAATCATCTAGTTCCAAGCCTCCTGCCACAGGCAGGGACACATCCTACTTGACCAGGTTGCTAAATGCCCCATCCTACCTGGCCTTGAATGCTGCCAAGAATGGCGCATCCACAACGTCTCTGAACAACCTGTTCCAGTGCCTCACCAGCCTCACAATTCTGCATGTCTACCTAAATTTTCCCTCTTCCATTGTGAATCCATTATTCTTTGTCCCATTGCTATGGTTCCTGATAAAGAATTAAAAAAATATTAATGAGTCTTACTCTAGCAAGTCCTGTGCTCTTATGCAGTGGGGAACTTGCCATTTTCCTGTATCTATAACTCAAGGTATTAGACTCACCAGGCAACTGGAGCTGCTCTTAGAGATACTGCAACAGATATTGCCTTCTAAAACCAACATAACTCGAGAAAGAAAATTATCCCAGGGAAGGGAGAACATTATTATGGCTGTTCTGCAGACTGCTATCCTTTCAGCTCACATACAGGAAAACAGACCATACCTGGGAAAAGTTGTACAGTGCGGTACCAGCCCCACATCTCCTGTTGCCCCATGAAAATCGGCTGATACCAATGTTAACACCTTAAACTGGTGCTACACACAACTGTACTTTCTCTGTGGAGCACTGGCTGGTACCCACACGCATGGACTAGACAGATATGCTTTTCCTAACGCTGCACAACTGTCTTTGCGGAGCTTTATCAGGGATAGTGCTGACTCAGAAGTTCCACTTGTGGACCTGCTCAGACTGCCAAAACTCAAATGAGGGATATGTACATTTCAAATGCTCTAACTCACACTGAAATCTCTTTCTTCATGAATAACAGTGATTTCTAGTCTGCACTCTTCTCTGCTGCTTCTGCCACAGACAGTACAGGACAAGCTCTGTGACAGTGATTGTAAACCCTGACATAAACAGCAGGATTGTTATCTGTCCTTCAACAGATAGGAGCACTGCCAGCAGGAGCTTACTTAAGCTTGTGAAACAAGCAGGGTCATTCACTCCTGTCAAAGTTTCGTTTTCAAATTTCTCTGTGGAAAAAGTTTTCTTCATTTCTATTATCATTCTCCTAATGTTTTCATTCACTGATGAAACTTCTCCAGATAAAGGAGGAAAGGTGGCAATTTTCATTTTAGTCTCTTAGCTACATATATTACTTCTACCTTATCAGCAAATATGTATTATTTTGCACAGTCATGTGTTAATCTATGTAACAGCCAACACAGGAGGTTATGCAGTCAAATTTAGCACTCTGCAGATATGTATTTTCCATTATACTGTGCTCAGAAAGCTTTTCTCCCTGGGGGGGCTTATAATGTGATATTTAGCTTGAATCCTGATGCAGCTAAGCTCCATCAAAACCATGCACATGGACTCAAGGGTAACTGTAAATAATGCAAAAATAAATCAATACTAATCTTGACTTGTTTATGTGTAATTCTCACAGAGCTCGTATGACTCCAGCCACATCCTGTGCCATAGAATCTGACTGGCTGCTCATTCCCAAGTCATGGCAGGGACTTCAGGAGTATGCAACATCAGCATTGCTCCTACAGATCATACGTAAAATGTAAGGAGAATTGCATTCTCTCTCTCTAAATATATTTAAGGATATTTAGGACACAGTCTCTAAAATACATTGTTTTCTAGAGAAGAATGAAGTCAAAGATGTAAAATAAATAACTTCAGTGCTGCTCACTATTGTGGGACTTAACTTTCTGATCCTATCTGGTGGTTGTGTTTTATTTATGCAGCCTTTCATGAATAAACAGACTCAGAAAACAACAGTGATTTATTCTAAATCTTACAAGTAAGTTGTTTTACTGTATTGTACCTGTTATGTCAGTAGACTATATTTATGCATGTATATTCTATGCTAGAAAAAAGTCAACCATTCACAATCATTTATTGAAAAACGATTTGAATCCAACTATTTGTTGGACCCCATTAAAAAATAATAAACATTTAGTTCTTATAGTGTGTATTTTTATTTTAAAGCTACAGTCCTATGAACATCTAATTATCTTTTAAAGGAGTTCTATTCTGAAATCATTCTGAATTATGCAACTTCGTGGACAAAGAACAGCCTTCACTCTTCTTCCCCCATTTTGTTTATCTGTTGTGATTTTTCCTGTTTTGTTTTTTCTATTCACCAGCTCCTTTTAGGAACACCAACCAAAAAGCTGCTATCTCAAACATCAGAAGAGCACTACGTTGAGGAAATCAGCTCCTTTCAGGGTTCTAGAGGTTCATTTTGCTCATTAGAAAGTAGAAGACAGATTGCTGATGAAAATTCTAATAAGCAACATTAAAGCATTAATACCATGAGCTCAGGGTTTTGTACAACATGGCAAACCGTATGCTGCAGAACTTGGGATCTCTTTCCAGCTGTCAACTGACAGTATCCCTGGGTTCCTGCTAATTGGCGACACACCAAGGCAAACGAGTCAGCTAATTCCAGAACAGTGAACTGATTAACTTCGGGTGTATATACATATTTATAAAGAGAGTGTTGCTTTTGTCTCAATAATCAAAAATAGGTTTAGTTTTCAATTTTAAAAGTTGTGGACTACAAAAGTATTAACGGCACAAAAAAACCCAAACCAGGACTAACTCTTTCAACTAAATGTTTGAAAACTGTATTGATGTCAAAAATAGAGAATGTATATGTACGTAGAAAACTGGGATTAATCAGTCATTGTATCATTCCTGTCCACTCATAAAAGCATCACAGTTCTCTTTCTACTATAAGATAAAGACATTTTACAACAATATAACATTTTCTCTACTTGAATCTGGAACAATTAGATTAAAATAGACTAGTTTTCACTTTTTACCTTGTTAAATTCATGCACTTTTATCAGAAAGCCATAAACTGAGAAAGTCATGTATTTTTAGATCTATAACATCATAAAGTATTTCCTTTGATTCTCTTTAGTGTAAATATGAATGTTTGGGTCAGCAGGTGCCACTCTCCTCTGTCATGTACACTGAGAAGTCTCTTGGCTCCACAATCAAACCTAATGTTTGCAGGGTACAAGATCCTATAGAGCAGTCAGGAAAGCAATTCTACTTTTTGACCAGAATTTTGTGATTTTGTAAAGAAAGAAAACTAAAGAAATCAAAGAGCTTGGAAAGGAAAGCACATTGGTAGACATGCTGCAGAGTGACGGCATTAGAAGCTGTAGAGGCTGAAGACTGTCATAAAGCAACTTCTGATTATATTCATCTCCCATTGCATGCCTGATCCCCTCAAAAATCAGAATGTGCATCTCCATAGATGGAGGCCCATGTCAGCGCTACCCTTTTTTATGACCATGCTGAAGGCAGCTGTGGTCTCTTTTCAATATAACTGTGGACAAAGAGTTCTTAAAGCAGAAGTTGAAATCCCATGTCTGGTTAGTAGCAAGAGTGTCTTCCATTTTAAACCAGAAATGGGTGTCTTGTATTTATACTTATGGTCCCATCACTTCTGCATTCGTAGTTTCAGCATGGCCCAGGTAGAAGAGAGAGCTGGAAAATGTCCCAGTACTCTGTCCTGCTCTCCTGGTGAGGGGAGCTGTGATTTTAAACTCCCTGAAGATGGGAATGGCCTTGAGATTTGGCCTCCCAATTCCCAGCACAAGTCGGTAGAACACATCCGTGGTTAAAAGTAGAATTATTGTGGTGATACATGGTCACCTATCATTAGCTTTTCTTATTTTTGAGGGAAAAAATCAGACCCTATTCTGTCTATAGTGTTTTAATCTATAGTTTGTCCTGTGTTTTCGGTCAGGTTTTCTATACATTTATTATTGCGCCTTATCAATTTAAAATCAGTCACCATGATCACAGCTAAGTTCAAATAACCTAAAAGATTGGGGATATTATGTTCCGTTATAGAACTGAAGACCTTATTCTAGGACTACCTCTCCACCACCCCTTTTATAATTTAGAGCAACTCCACACTAGCAAACAAACCTTCTGCACCCAGTCCTTGTTACTGTGAGTTTCCAAAAACTTTACTTTTAACAGGGTTTCTTATTGGTAAAATGCTATACCTAGCAATTATTTTTAAGTGCTTTGTTTTTCTTCTTTTTCCCACCGAACTAGTCCTAATTTTATACGAAATTCTCTTCCTGGAGGTCAATCTGTCTCTTCTGAATACTGTCCACACTCATTAAGTTGAACCATTATATAGCACAGAATGCTGCTATGGATGCAGGCAGGAACAGGAATCCTAAAAGATATGTATTCAAATATTTTAAAAATTATATGCACTATTTTCTGTTTCCTGAATAAGCAAATCAACAGAGAAAAGGGTTATGCTTATATAAAGTATCTTAGCTTGAGTGTGACAACATTAATTATCCACTGTAACATGCTGATTTATAATTATGAAATCAGTAATTTAATTGGCATCTAATGCAGTAAAAACATTCCTGCCAGTGTCATTATCTAAGTGCCAGTGCTTGATGCTTTCAAACTTAGTTAAGCTGTCAGAAATTATTATTCTGTTAAATGCTTACACCTGCAAAACTGATAACTATTTAACAAAAATTTTTTAAAAGGTGCTGCTACATGACTGATGATGGTACTATCTACACATTTCAGACAAACCAGCCAAGCTCACTGCTGGTCATCAAACACCTCTCACTGTTGATAGAAATATCATCTATACTCCTCGGAAGGAGAAGCTGCCACTGGATCCTATGACGGGTATTTGGATCACTGATTATGTCAATTTGAGTGTCAGAACTTAACTCCTGAGTGCAACTGCATCTGTGTGTTTGTAGGTTTGTGATGGGTGGTATAAACTACAGATTCATGCACCCATCAAAAGATGAGAGTGGCCACTTTGAACAAAGCACAGATGAGCAGTACAAGAGCCGGGATCACATAAGCCAGTTCACTGTACTCGAGGTAATACATGTTAAAGAGCCTGGGGACTAGTTTTATTCCTACTAGTCCTTTCACTCCTGAACTAGAGATCATAGCCAGAACAGCAGGCAGTTCTTCAGCCTTGTAGACTTGGGTGAAGGGCCTGATCTTCACAGAGGGAGTCACACAAAGGAAATATATCAAAATAACCTTAACAGGACAGTGATCTGCATGAATGATGCTCTGTCAAAAGAAGAATCTAACTTAAAAACTGGATACAGCAGGTGGTAGAAAGCAGAAAAAGAGAATAAAAAACCAGTGCTGTAGTCAGTAAATCATTCTACAATGGTTTCTTAGTCCTGCTCTATATGACGTATTGTGCCGTGTAACTATTTCTGTGATGGAAGAGATTCCTTCCTCTGAAATTGTTTTATGTCTCCAGCTGCTAATGGGTCTGAAGAACTACCATGCTATGCAGTTCATTAAACCCTATGGGAATAAGCCTGGATAAGCTAGATATAACTGATGACATAACAACATGAGCTGCTGAAATATTTAGGCATAATTTTCAGTTATTGCATACTGGCCTTTTTTGGCTTCCTAGCACAGTTGAAGTGCTGCAACTGCTGAGTGTGAACAAGACCATTTTCTCAGATCATTTTAGAAGAGTGTCAGTTCCTTACAGAATATGTCATTTTGATATAAATAAAACTATTCTACTAAAAGCTGCTAAGCTAAAGATATATATAAGTATAACCAAGAAAAATACAGTGTTACCGAGAGCATGGCCTATGAGGATTCCTGAAGGCAAATAAAAGACTTCACATTAAAAGTATCATGCTGTCAGATGTGTGTATATGGAGTAGGATTCAACTCATCTCAACAAAAAGTTAAACAACAAACTTCAATGGGCATCCCTCTGCAGCCAGTGGAGACGTGTTTTTCTGGGGTGATCCATCCCTTCCCAAGGTAGTGTTGCACAGTGTCTTGGTGTTTCCTTTTCAAAGGGCTTTATACTTGCAATTCTATAGCCCGCGTTTCACTAGCAGCTCAATTCTCTCATTGAAGTCACAACGGAAGTGTTTTCTCATTTCTTACGACAATATTCTCTTGTTCTTGTGGGAATGACCATCAGCAGTGTGAGAGTCACCCTCCTCCATCCTTTCCTCCCATTTTCGTTACTTGGTGGACCAAATGGATTGCATGCAGACAGCTTAACTGGTTGCAACACCTCCTCCCAAAGTGTGCTTCCATCAGCACTTCACAGCATTAGCCCACAAAAGCTGACAGTTTGGGCATGTCCTGAAGACACCCATCCAGGCACTACTGAAGTTTGTGTATATGTGCTGGTAAAACACCTGCTGCTGATGGAAGCAGAACCTGAGGGTGCTCAGCTGTGGATCTTGTCACTTCTCCCCCCTGATGGCCACCAGGGAAACTTTTCGTTTTCCATTTTCTCTCTCTCTCGTTTTTATCTTTGCCCAAAAGCTACTTTGACTGCCCATGTATGCCACCAGCCATAGAGCCTGCTGATAAATCTCTGTGCATGTGAATCTGTCTCCTTTGTGCCAGAATAGGTGACTGATAACTTTTAAACATCTAATTTTCTGACAGCTGCAGTTAGGTCAAACAAATCCCACCCTCAGGCAGTGCTAAGATGGAAGGAGCTGGCAGAAGCCCTTTCCTAACACCTGACTTTTAAATACTTAGCTTATGTGCAGAGTCCTGAAGACTGAGAAATACACAGTAGCAATAGGATTATAGCTTATGCTGGTATAACAACTTAATTGTTTGTGCTCTGTCTTTCCAATATTTCCTACAGCTTCCGTTCTGTTCAAAAGTAAGCCTCAGCCTCGCAAGCACTTTTAAGTATGTGGTAACATGATTAGACCATAATCACAGAAAAACTAGAACTGTGAGAAGTAAACTCTCTAGTTTAGTAGTTGTAACTCAAGACTCACAAGCTTCTTTGATCAATATAAAGGTAATTAACTGTAACATGAAAAATAAATAAATAAAAAAAGGAAAATGAAGCTATTATTTAGACAATTGAAAAAAACCCCAGGATATGCAAAAGATTGTGGAATACTTAATTCAATTTTTTGATGTATTTTTATTATCAATTGTCATCACTAAGAAGATTCACAATGGGAGCATCATCTCAATTTTTAATCACTTTAAATACAGATTTGTGAAGCTTCACACAATTACCTTTTATTCTCCCTTTTCTCCCATAAGAATGATAGAAAAAGAGCTGTTTTTAAAATAGCATGCTGCAAGAGATAATGGCCAAGTATTTATTAAATATTAACTGTTAGTGAGACTCCTCAGAATAGTGAATTGTTTGTTACCCATTATCTAATGAAAATGAAGCCGATTCAAAGCAGCAGTCACTGCTGCAAAAACACCCACCACAGCATAGTGCGCAGGTTGTAATGAGAAACATAATATCTTTAAAAGAATAAGAGAGAAATGTGAAATACAAAAAGTTCCAGTTTAAGTACACAAAACACAAAAGCCTTCAGCTAAGGCATTCTAAGAGAGGCCTGACCCACCAGCCTTCCAAACCAGGCAGACAGTAAGTGAGACACAGCAGAGCAAATTAGGAACACACAGACATAGTTATGTAGTTTCTGGAGCAGAGCTGATTCATATTCAGCTTAAGAGAAGCCTAGGGAAAAAGCTAGCCTGGCAGAACTAGTTTGTTAAAACATTTGCTTACTCATTTTGCTATTAGATGTAATCCATAATTCAGCATTAAGTATTTTGTTGAGACAACTCGATGTTGAGAGTGCTCTTAACCTTTTGTGAGTCTCCTAATGTGCTTTTCTTAAAGAACTAGCTTCTAGGAGTTATTTTTACTTAATTGTTGAGTTATAATTGTAAAGCATATTTCTGGCCTCAATAGCTGTGCTAGATTTCGAAAATATTATCAGATGACATAAAACCAGAAGGGAAATAAAAACAAGTGCAAGTGTTGGCTTGTTTTGACTTATTTTTACATTGTTATTTTTGAACAGCAAAGATTAAGCACATGCTTATATGCTTTGCTAAACTTGAGTTGGTATCTGTTGTAAAGGAGAGAAGAGAACTGGAGTGAATAGGAGGCATGTAGGACTTATGTCTTGAAAACTAAGTGCTTTCTGGAGCTGGGGCTTGGTCTGTCTGCTGTACAAGCTAATTCAGATTCTACTTAGCTAAAACACAACTCGGAGACATATTAATTTATTCAAGTTGTTCAAAAATAATTAGTGAACAAGTCAAGAAATAAAATTAATCAATGTTACAATATAGCACATCTGGAAAAATAAGCTACAAAGAACATAAGGAAAAAGTAGCTTTCATTTATATTAAAGAAAACTCACTTCACATAAATAGTAAATGTCAGTTAAAGCCAAGGGAAATATGCACCATGTTCAATAGTATTAAAACTGACATAACATGAATGATTGTCAAAAACTGATGGGATCTGGCAATGTTAAGAAATATAAAATAGGCAAGAGATTTTTTATACTGTTTTACCATTTTTGACAGTTTATATACCTAGAAAAAAGGTTCAGTTATAGTTGTAAAATGCAACCTATTCAATTTTGTTTCATATTCTCTGAGACACTTGAGCAGCTATGAAAAGATAATTTGGGCTCAAATAAAGGCTTTTGTAATTGCTGTCATCTTGGCCGAATACTGTTTTGAGCAACCTGGACAAGAAATTTGACAGTATACTTAGTTCAACACAAAATTAATAAAGGCAACTGAAAGCAAAAGCTGCTTCTTACAGGGGGAGGAAAAGTGAAGTAACCTGCTATTTCCACACATTTTTTCATTTTTCTCTCCTATTAAGGACTAAAATCCATTCGTTCTGATCTACAAGTTTCATTTGCATGAATGGGTGCCTCCAGGAATTAGCCTGTGTCTGAAATAACAGTTTTTTAAATGAAAAACAAAGTCTTTGACACTGAGTCATTCATTGACTTGGGGTTATGCAAACAAAGCATTTGCAAGTTGTTCTCTTCCATGTATATTTAATAAAATATGGTTGATTGTCACTTCCTTTTTTAGCCAAGTGACACACAGTTTTTGTTTTCCAAAAACAATCCTGCTTCTTTACTCCACCACCCCCCATCTCCCCCTCACTTGCTAATTTCTATTCTACAAGATGAATAGCACTCAGGAGGGAAACAGTGGCACCAAAATTCCAATGCTGTGTCTTAAATTAGTTGATATAAATTTTTTTGACTGTTTGGACCAACATCACCTTATGGAAGGACCAACATTATTTTATGGAAGATAACGATATACCTCTCTGTAAAAGCACCTGTGAGCAACATAAAAGAGGATTAGAACCAAAAAGTACAAAAATCCCACACTTTGCCTCCCTTGTAGAATGTAGAAATTTTGGAAGACTATAAAAAATTAAAATATTATATTAGCCACAGAAACTTTTAGCAAGAGAGAGATGCTTGGAAGATGTTGCTGTATTGTCTGAAGATGCATATGAACTTCAAAACACAAATTCTCAAGAATATGCACTGTAAATATACACACTGGAAGGAGAAAAAGAATTTGAAATCCATAGGACCATTCAGAGCCACTGCTTCTGCTGTCAGCATTAATGATTTTTCCTTTCTTCCGTAAGGGTTGTTGCTAACACTGTACAGCATCAGAGGCTTCCATCAATGTGATGAAAGAAGAAGCTATTCCAAGACCCAAATCTTACTTTGCCCCATTCAGAGTTGTATCTACAAGATCACACTCTTCAAATTAAATGTTTCCTAATAACTTTTACATTATAATAATTTTTCCAAAACACTACAGTCTGAACACCAACAACCCTTGAAAAGAAAACAAATATAATCACATCATTTTGAAAACACATGCACAAAAAAACCCCCATCCACAAAAACCACAGCCATTGAAGAGGTAAAGAAAAAGGTAAAGTCAAACCATCAGGAGCTGTAAGAATGTGAACAGAGCATCTCACATCTGAGGTATGTTTGTGTAGTGCTCTGCTGCTGCACTCAGACACACGAGCTGAGACCTCTGGGTCACAGCCTCTGGGAGAGAGATGTGGCCGAGTCACTAAGGCAGGATGCAGAGGGCAACTGGCCCCACGTCTCCCTGTGCTATTCCGGGGCAGCTGTACCACTCCTGCTATACAGCCCTGAACAGAGCCATTGAGACATCTCAGCTCACCTGGGCTTGATGAATCTCAGCAGTTTTTGCTGGAAGAGCAGCTAAGTCTGCACTTTCCTTTGTGGCTTTTCCCATCCATTTTTGTCTGTCTGGAACATTTCATCCAAATCTACTGGTGTTCAAGCCTTTGCTATCTGGATGACTAAATAGGACTGCCTAAAAACTAGTTTTATTTGGAACAACACCTCTCACAATTTGCAGCAAGGACAAACCACTGAAGACTCCCTTTGCAATTCCAATTTCCCCCAAATTCCTTCCAGGAGGCCAGGAAGGAAGTGCTATCACAAATCACCACAGCACCTTGCATTTACGTCAGAAGAAGACATAAAAATATTCCTACAGAAAACATACCAGTGCACGCAAGAGTGTATTAAAAAAAAAAAAACAAAAACCAAACATAAATAAACATTAAAAATAAACATTGTAAACAATAAACACTAGAGATAAACATTATAAATAAACAATGCTAATGTTGTTTATTTTTGCTTAGCAAAATGACCTCTCTTACCCTAAAGAAGGTACCCTGAAAGTGCAGCAAAGTTGGCAGAGAGCTCTGAGGAGAGGTTGCATACTCGGGGTCTCCAAACTAAATTAATTTTGTCCCAGGTTTAATTAATAAATGCAGTTTGCATGGGAAGACAAGAGGCAAAAAAAGTGCTTTCAATCTCACCTGTCTTAGAGAGAGATAAGAATTTGGAGGCAAAGTGCTCTAATAGGGTCTGGTTTACACGCATCTCTTCAGTTATATAATGACAGCCCTTAGTTATCTGACTCGCATCCTACCTCTCAGTGTTAGGTATGAATCAAAGCCACCCCTGGTCAGAACGCATTACCTTTTGTCACTGGAACACCATCTGATGGAACAAGAATTACATAAACTCTCAGAGCTTTCGTTTTAGGCAGTTCCATTTTTTCTCTCAGTGGCAAAAAAAAAATAGTCTTGAAAAGTTGAAAGCAGAATTAATTACGAATTTACTTGTTCATGTAGAATAATCTGTCTTTAAAATAGCTCAGCATTGAAATTGCCTCAAAGGCAGAAACATCTGCTGTAGAGCAGAAGCACGTACACTCTGGCTAGAAACAGAAACCTGAGATTTTACTGTTGATCAGCTTTGCCATTGCTTGAACTTAACGTTGGTGCCCAATTGCACTGCAAGCACTACAGAAGTTTAATGATTGCCCTGAGTGGCACCCACAACACAATATGCAGGTAGGATGAGTATGTGGAAGCAGAAAACTAATGTCAAGATTCATTCACGTAAAATGATACAGGCCTAAGGAACTTCAAGTGCAACCACAAAAAACTCATGCATACATAGATCTCAGAAGGATTGTATTCAAGAAACAGATGGAAGTTTGCATATTTTTCAAAATGAAAAGTGAAGCAATAGGAAATAGCCTGCAGAGAGCTAGACAACCCAGATTGCTCACCAGTAGCTTACCATTCAGGGACGAGGAGGGCAGGGAAGGGAAAAAAACCCCAAGACTGAGCAAAATTTGTTCACCACAATAGGCTGTAGTATTTGACACTGGGATTACTCATTTTCCTTTACAAGAAGGAAGGAAAGTTCATTGTGCTGGGGTGAGAGACACTAACTGTGCAACTGAATAGTGCTTGCAGTAATGACTAATCAGCTAAAAGTAGCCTGCAGCAGGGAGTGAGCGTGTTTTGCAGCCTCTTGTCTTGAAACAGCAGCTGGGCTTATTTTGAGAGTGCAGAACTTCAGCAGAGCCTTTCATACCAATAAGAAAATGCACTGGAGCAGGTAAACACACAAATACATGACCCATGACCATTCCTTACTACTTGGAGGTCAGCGGGTCACTGCGGGTCCCTAGGAAGCTTTGAAGCTCTGTCTATGTACTGCTTCGAGCCAGTAGCTCCCACCTTTGTTTTCACCATGAATGGGACACAGGGGACATGTTCTCCTCGTAGAGGCCTCTGCTCTTCATGGTTTCTAACCCTGCTCACAGTAACACGGGGCAAAGGCAGCTTCACCAGGCAATAGTTCTTGTGTTGGACGGACTCCCTGGAAATTCATTGCTGTTTGCCGTTCTAACCTCCTGCAAAAACATCCCTGTTAGAAGCCTATCACACCTTTCAGCACACAGGCATGGGCGTGTTACAAAATGCCCCTGATTTTCTGGGATATTTTCTGGAGGGCCCAAGAAAATGGAAAAAAAAACATGGAGAACACAGAAGATGTGTATTATAAGTACATACAATTAAAAAGTACGTGAGAAAACGTAGCAACACAGTGAATTTAATAGAAATTTAGAAACACAGTTCTGACTGTGCACCATGGATATCCTAAGTGATGTGAAAATGGCCAGTGATGTTAACTGTACCACAGGTGATGTGATGTTCTGTATTATAGCACAGAGCATCACGTTACCTGTGATACAGTTAATCCCCAAGCTTCAGAACTTCCCTAATCAAAAGCAGATTTATTGACTTTAAATTATTGGCTTACGATCAGGGTACCGTAACATACCTTTTCTGATAGCTGTAAATTATTGCAACTATCCTTCTTTCTCCCTGTATCCTTCTTTCACAATAAAGGAAAGAAGAAAAAAGAAAATAAAAACCCCCACTTATATACCTGAATATCAGAGTCTTATTTTGCCTCTGATAACAAATAGGAAAATCCATATAAAATTAGTCTTTTTATGATAGGCACCTGAGAAGTAGGCAGCAGAATTTTTTAGCATAATAACTCACTGTTAGATTTCCACTTTCCACGCACCAGTGACAGGGAAGAGAAGAAACAACATCAGTGCTTTCTAAACAGCTGCAAACTTAGAAAAACCCTTCTAGAAAGAGGGAGAGCCAAGGTCCCTTGGGCAGAGTAGAACAGAGCTTGTCTGAAGCATTTTAACCGCTGACTTAGGTCTGGCTGTTTTAACAGCTGACTTTATTAAATTAGATGAAATGACCACCAGTATGGTCCCAGCCCATCACTCGTTAAGAGATTAAAGAGATCTGGATGTCCCTGGCTCTTCAGCCTGCAGAAGAGCTCCACTACCTTTAAAAGGGGATGAATGCAGTACATGCAAGTGGAAATGAGTGGAGAATGGTCATATTTAGCAGAGGATTTATACAACCCACTGCCTGATGAATTGGAAATCAATTCAAGTGCAACCATTTTGGAATTCAGAAAACCGTCCTGAGAAAAAAATCACTCAAAAGAATTTAAGCAGCAATCAAATAACTGGCTGTGGTACTGAGCCCATAATGGCAAAACAAACAACACAGAGGAAACATACCGAAAAGCTACAATAACTGAAAAGATGTAGTCACTGCCTTTTTTTTTTTTTTCTGTCTTGTTTTTCCATTGTATCTTCTGGACAAAGAAAGCAGAATGCCCTAGCCAAGGAGTTCCCCTGTGTCATAGTTAGCTCAAGTGCTTTCCCCAAGTCCCACTGGTGTAAAGGAACATATTGGTAGGGAAGGGACATGGTTATACTGTTCTGGCAAACTCCATCTGGCATATATGTCCCAGGGGTGCTGCAGACAGCTGGCATAATTTTAATAGTCAGATTCAAATCTTTCTCTGGATCAATGTGTACAAATCAGATCTGTAACTCTGTTTGTTACTGTGCTCCAGCACGAGGCAGGCTTTTCCACAGCTGGAAAACACTGAGTTTCACCTTATTTGTTCATTTTTAAACCTAAAATATTTTCCACTGAAACACCAGTCACCCAGCATCATCTTCCCATTTTTTGTTGTCCTTCTAGAAGAGAAAACTGGGTTTAAAGCCCTTTAAAGGGGATCTGTCTCAATCTGTCTTAATCTGCTGAAAAAGAAAACCATTATAACTGCAGCTCAATCCCTACAAACTCAGGATATTGAACTCCCCTAACAAAAAGATCAAGTGAGTTAAAATGAACATCTTTTTCCACTGGCAGTACTGAATATTGACAACAGACTGGATCAAATGTCCCTACAAGATTCTCCATAAAAAAAATCTAGCTGAAATCATACCTTAAGAACATGTGTGCTACCTTGAAAATTTAAACAAACAATTTTTTTGGAAAAAGTTCAAGCTGTTGCTTCCTTCTTTTTCCCAGTTATCCTGAATGAGTACTTTAAAATTAATTTAATTAATTTAAATATTTTAATCAATTTGATAATTTAAATACTTATCAATACTAGAGCAAGGAGTCCAATAATATGTATGAATATAGGTGTTCATTGCAGACTGTATCATAATTCAAGACTGTGGTGCAATACCGCAGAAACATGGGCAACACAAATGGCTAAAAATATTAATAAAAAAGATACCTATTATCTATTGCTGTGGACTTTTATTATCAGGAAGAAGTATAGCAGCCAAAAGACTTCTTTCACAGTCCTACGTCAGGGACTAATAAACTGTCGCCCCAATATTGCAGACATTAGTCCTTGAGAATGGTCCCATTGAAATTTAAAACCTCAAATGTTCTTTTTGCCTTATGCTTCAAAAGGTCTTTTTTTAGAAAAAACAACTTTGAAATCATTCCAATATCTAAAGCCATTGTAGGACAAAATTTCTGCTTCCATATGAGATTCATTCTAACAGAGGAGTATTCAAAATCTGTCTTTTAAATTTTAAAAAATTCCTTCATTTATGTAAAATTTGCTAATAGTATGAATAATGATGCAGAACTGTATAGAAAAAACACTTTTAAAAATAAGTATTGGGCTTCCCTTCACGCTGTTTTGAGTGCCTATTATTGTTTTAACAGTTTCATATCAGCACAGCACCACACGAGCACTAATTCCAATTTTTTCATGACTCAGCTACTTAATTTGAAATTAATGTCAAATGTTTATATTCTAGAAACAAATAAGGGTTTGCTTGAGCAGGTTCTACGTGGCATCATATCCAAATGTGGCAGTTCTATTACTTAACATTTTAAAATATTATCAAAAGGGTAATTGGTCTTGAAAAAAACCCCCAAACCCCAAAATACTCCCTCTTCTCCAGTCCAATTCTTTCTTCCCTTATGGCTGTGTGAGAAGCTGTTCAAGTTTGACTCTCTAATGAAACAAGTAAAAGAATGAGATAGGTTTTTAGATCTACCTGCTGTAGCAAGACAAGGCATATACAGATTTTTCATGGTGTGTTTCTTCCATTATCCATATACAAAATATTCTGGTTTATGTAACAGAAAATTTTCTCACTCTCCGAGACACTGCTTTGAGTGGGACACTTGAACTGCCTCAGCCACTTTTCTGATATGTCCATCAAAACTTCATTGAAGAAACAGATTGAAGGGGTTGTGTGAGTGTGTAAACCTTAAGAACAGAGTGAGGGGAGAGAGAAAGAATGAGAGACTGGCACAATGTAACCGAAAGAAGAAAAAGAAGTATCTTTCATTAAAATGGTGTCCAGAAGTTTTGAAACTTGACTAATGACATTTACTTCTTTGGATTACAAAGGCATTTGAAACAACCTTAACATTAGTTTATTTCATAATATATATTCAAATAATCTCTCTGTGTATCCCAGAGTCTCTCAGTTTTTTCCCCTGTATAAATAAAGTCATTTTGACAGGACTAACGTGGACACTGCAATGCAAACAACTTAAATGTAATAGTTGTGATTAAAAGTCCCTTGCTTTTGCTGGGAACATTTTCATTGACCTTGGTGAGCATTGGCTGTGCTCTAAAGAAGATTATTAAAGCCTTTGATTCAAAATCTAACTAAAATATGGAAGATTAAGAGTTGCAAGGGACAGGTTTGTAGCTGCTGTAAATTTTCATAGCTCTATTGACTTTGAGAAAGTTTAAATAATTTATACTAGCAGATGATTTGCCTTCAAAATTCACAAACAACTTTCATTCCACTTCTATTAATCTTCCACATTGTACATATCACATTTTGGAGAGTAAATATGAATGTAGGCTCAGTACTTCGACTTTTATTTTTTTATTATCAGCTCTTGGAAGATGAATAAGTTGTGGGCCCATTGATTTCCTGCTGTTCTGTATGTGGAGCGGATAATAAATCCATATCACATCAAGTATGTTTTAGAAAAAAACGCACTCTGGATTTCAGAGCACATAATTAGGTCAAAAAGGCAGCCGGGATAGCTGGCTTGTCTGGAATCAAAGAGAGTATCTGGAAACAAATTGAATATAGCTTGTAGACATTTTCATTGACGCGATGACTAAGAATTTCAAATTTGTATATATTGTAGTAAATCCATAGGTAGTAAAGAAAGGAATTTGAAGATTTTTTTTTAAAGACAAAATTCAAAACTTTTGATTCCTATGAGTTTTTGTGGTAAGAAACAAAGAGTTCTTTTGTAACTCCACAGAGAAGAAAGATTTCAGTGTGCTGGTAGGGAAAGATTGTGAAGTTGGGAAGCATGCAGGTTTTTACTGGAATCATAAAATAGCTTAGTTTTAAAAAGACCTATGGAGGTCACCTGGTTCGACTCCTTGCTCAAAGCAGGGCCACGGTTAGATTTAGATCTTACTTTGAATTTAGATCATGTTACTGAGGGTAATATGGTGTCAAATTTTAAATATCACCAGAGAAGAATCATCTCCCAGCTTCCCTGGGCAGTCTCTCAATGGGCCCTACCCTTGTTACTGTGAAAGAATCAAAAAATGGTTTTCACAGTATTTAACTGAAATATCAATTATTATAACTCATGCTCTTTTGTTTTGCACCTGTCAGAGGAGCCTGGTTCCACCTTTCCGCCCATCAGCCTTTCCATGCACCTCATGTGTTTCATCCCCTTTATGATTTTGGTGGCCATCCTCTGGACTTGTTCTACCATGTCAACATCTTGCATGTATTGGGGGCCCCAAACTGGATGCCTTTCTCCAGATGAAGTCTCACAAGCACCAACGTGAGGGACACGGTCACTTTACTTGAATGACTGTGAATAACTCGGTCATACAGTTTAGCCTGTAGTTCGCCTCCATTGCTGCAACAGCACACAGCTGACTCGAGCAGCACGCTGCCGATCATCCTCAGATACAGCCCAGGGCCAATCTTTTAAGTCTCAGGGACTGAATTTTAGGATGCCCCTTCCAGGTTCTTAGATATGGCTGAGTAGATATCTTCCCAGGTTCCAGCTTGCCCTCTAGTCAGACTTTCTGCTTGTGGAGGGGCTGTTGCTTCAAAGGAAAGGTGAAAAGATGTCTATTACTGAGTTTGCTTAGCTGCCGTTATAGCTTTTATCGTGAATGTTAAAAAAAGATGGGTGTTGAAACGCACTTGAGATATAACTACGTTTTAAAGGATGTGGAAGGTTAGACATTAAAATAACCATGGATTATTAATTGTGCAATAAATTGCTGTCTTATCCGCCATATGGGTCATGAGGTTTCTCAAAGGGATAGGGAAAAGGAAATGTATTGTCAGTAATATGTGCAGGATACTCATACAGGCCCTGGAACTTAGATGAGCACTGATACTAATAAAGAAACTAGTTGGAAATACAGATTGCACCACATCTGTACATGCCACTTAAGGCTAAGTAATTAAAAAATTTTTTTTCATTGCTCTTAGGTGTTCTATTAGCATCTAAGTAACATTGAGTTCTTCCACCTCTCTAGGGTGAGATAAAAACATTTCCTTCAGATGAGAGTGCTGCTTGTTATCTGTGCCTTTGTTACCTTGAGACAAGGCTGCCAAAACACAGCCTGTGTGAAATCACGTATTTGTGAAACCTTTTTGAAGCCAAAGCAAATTATGAATGCCATTTCCTGAATATTACGGGGCAAATCCTATTGTGAACACACAATTATAACATATAAAAAACCCCAGTGGCTGTTAATTGAAGAGATGCATTTGAACTTATAATGTCCTTATTATTTGGATCCAGGCAAACTGTCTTTTTCTCTATAAACTGGGAGTAGATCTAGAACTTGAGTCAATTAAAACTGAGTTATATCTCAGCATCATTAGTATTTAGAACTGCTCAGTCTTGGACTCACTATTCAGTTTTGGTTTTTTACCCCACAAAATTATGTAGTTTTTTAAACTGTGGAAATATGATCAAAGACATAACTTATGGCAGACATAGAAAAATTTTTAGCAAGCCAATCTGTTCAATGTGGAAATGACAAATGCAATTGCCTTCTAATTTTTTCAAATACCTAATTACTTTAAAAGTGGGATTTTTCTTTATAAATCTTTAAGCTTTGTTAGATTCTAAACAACGAGAGTGATCTAGTTAAGTCAGAAACACCTATGGTTTACACACAAACACTTACAAAGCTATGGCTTGTAGACCTGCAGGTAGACCAATGTTAGTCAATAGTGGAAAGCAGGGTGAAGTTCATAACCCGATATAAAGTTAATTGAACTTCTCATTTCAAGTCTTTGAAGCCATCTGGTTCAAGAGGCTTTAGGCTGGCCTTAGAGAGGAAGCTGTTTCTAAAAAACCAACTTTTGCACTGAGATATTTGTAAAGTGAAATGGCATATTTCAGAAATGCATTGTATACATCAACTTTCTAAAGTGTCCCAGCCATCTGAGCTATGATAAATATCACCAGAAGACTATCTATAATATTATTTCCTTTGTTGGAGTATTTTAGTACTACTAGAATCACTTTGGGCTCTCCATGCATAAAGGTTACAGAAGAGTCTCAGGGAAAAAGCACCCCTCCTGACAGCTCCCAGCAGGCAGCTGTTCATAGGACAGGACAAAGAATGGAAATTAAAGTATTTTGACTCCAACAGGCCACTCTTTACATCAATATAAATTATTAGGCTGGAGGTGGCCCTTGAGAATTGGAAGACTATAACTGTTTTTTTGAAAGTTCCCGCAGTTTCACTTCCCATAGAAGAAAGAGGAGATATCAATGAATCTTATTACCACAACCTGTGAAAATTTTTACTGCATTAGTCTTTACCTGGACAGCTTTTAGAAATACCACCACATTACAGAAAATTGTATAAAAGTTAGATGTTGCAGTAGCTAAAAGAAAGCTTTCATAAGAAAGCACAAATCTAGCCTATTTAACAAACTTTCTAATCTCAAGACAATGTTGCTGTATTATATGAAAATTTTAAACAGAATTACTTACCTTGTAAGTCTTTTGTTCCTGGTTTTGCTGTGTGATCCCTCTCTTAATGCAAGTACACAGCAATTAAGCATCAGCATTTTCCATTCTGCTTATCTGACAACGACACACCTGGTCTAAAATCTGTAAATCCAGTCACCCACCCACCCCACTGTTTCGCCTGAGCTGAGTCACGAGAATTCAAACTTGTCTTTTTTTGCATCAGTGGCAGATGGACAATATTGATGGAAACAAACAGCTGCTGATTTGTCACTGACCCCAGGGAGAATATACAGCAATTTGATTCAGTCTCTACGGTCTCGAGTCTCCTGCCTCTGAAACCTTGTTAAAGGTTTGCACAGATGCATACTGCAAAATCTCTAGGGTGGGACATGGGTTTGTAAGATCATTTTTGAGGTGTTCCAAGCTTTGGCCAAAGATTAAATATAATGGGGTGATATGTTCTTTAACTTCAAATTAGTAATTAGTGGTGTTGTTTATAAACACTCCATGCATGGTGGTCTCTAAAACAGCAGAAGGAAAAGTTATGGAAATAGAAAGTGATGAGTCTGAGCACACTATCTATGGCACTTTATGCTTTATAATACTGGGGATCTCTGAGCCCTTAATAAAATGTGTGGATATCAAGATTCTCTAGTGCAAGGTCCAGGACTTTGGTGTTTTGTTGCTTATTTGTTCCCCCCTTTATGTAGCTTTTGTTTGTTTGTTTTTGTTTTTGTTTGGTTGGTTTGGTTAGGTTAATTCTTTTTTACAGTTTGGGATGTTTTAGTAGTAAACACATGTTCTAATAATAGGCTAACTGTTTCCAATAACATTTTAAAATACAAAACTTCTCTTTTTAGTCTTTTCCAAGCTGCTTTAAGTGTAACTTCAGACGAAATAAGGAACTGCTGTCTCCTGTTGAAGACTGATACATAGACCAGCACAAGTAATATTTGACTCCTTAATTTATGCCTTACTCAGTATTCTCTGGCTTGATGCCTTTCTAAGCTGTGAGATTTTCACTTTTCCAACAGATTTCACAACACCTAAAATTCAATATACCCACAAAACAAACATACTAGCAAATACAACCCCTGAAGTGTAGAATCCAACAGAATTTATTTCAACTCACACCCAGATATAGTTGAAAACTACCAATTATTTAATGTGGAAAACTTTTAATACTGCTTTTCCTGCTAAATACGACTGGATAATCTATCTGTGTTTAAAGACCAATAGAGTAAAACTCTTCTTGTGGTGTGGTGGGGACAGGTGGCTAGATGTAATTACAATTACACAACTTCACAAAAACCAGAATACTTAAAAGCTTCTGATTTCCATTCCTTCAACGATTAGGAAACAAAAATATTGATCAGAGTAGTAGAGATCATTCTTCACAGAGAGCACCAACTGCAGTTCCTGGTCTTAGCAGAAATCAAGGACCTACAACAATCTCTGCAATGCACCATTAGCTGTACTCTCTTTCACAGGGAGAAAAGTGCATCTTACTTCAGAATTAGTGGCTCCTTGTTCATAACTGTTGAATTGCTTTGTATTCCATATAGAAGTGAAACATGCCCAGATAATTTCTGTGGATATACTACGAATCCAGAATACCAACAGTTGCAAAAAAAGACTTTGTTTATGTAACTGTAGGTATCTTGTAGAAACTGAACTGCCAAACAAATCAATGGGTAATTTTCCAGATACAACCAGAAAACTGAAATGTATGCTCTGACCAACAGACTGCATTTTGACCATGTAGTGGATTTTAAAGAAAAGATTAAAAGTTTAATATTCTTTTATCTGTGTTCCTGTCAGAGGAGAAGAATGCTGTAGAAGAATAGAAGACGACAGAATTCTTCCTTTAGTCAATACTTGCCAAAAAATGAGATAACACAATGCTAAGCAGACAGCAAAATATGGTTTACCCTTTTACAAACTAAAATAAATGCTTATTGCTTTAGACTACAGGTAATATAATTTAAATCTCATTTGTATATAGCAAATTAAATAAGTTCTAACAAGTGAACAGGATGAACAGGAAAGTCAGATATTTCCTCATGGGATTTACCTCACTTTTCTGCTCCATTTTTCAGTGTTAGTCCTTGTGATATAACCACAACACAGAACAATCTGTCTTTCACATGCCACTGTGAATTTTAACATTTTCATTTAATTTCGTGATTAATTTCAATGTTTGCTATGAGTTTGATGAGCAGGTAGCGGTAGAATAAATACAGATTGTTAATGAGTATAAAAGTGACACATACATTAAAAAAAGGCAATACAGTTTTGCTTCCTTGTTCGTTTTACCTAAGAACAATGTTTGTAAAGTTAAAGGAAAATTTTTAAAAAAAGTGTACCTCCAATGAATCATACCAAACTGAGTATGAAAGAAATTTCCTGCTGCCACCAATACACTGGCTCAACTTATTATTCTGACTTGTACCTTATGTCATCAGAGATATCAAGACATTATAGAAACGACTTTAGAGAGCAGGCTGAAAAAAAGGAGTGGGGGAACTTTGTCAGGTTTTGATGTCACTAGACTTTGATTACATCTTCAACAAATCAATTACAGGGTCCAATATGGATCTAAAGTCTGAAAAGCCTTGATTTACACTACTTGCATCTCACCTCTGGAGAATGGGATGTGAGTCTGATTCACAAAAAAAAAAAGGGGTTGAGTGAATTTCCTGCAAAACATATTACAGGCCACCTGAGTTTGGAACTATATTCTTTTAGAAAAGCCCCACATGGAAGCAGGTATCTTTGATACTGGACAGGAAAAGTGATGTTGCAGCTGCTCCAAAGAAAAAGGAGTTCAATATTTGGGATTACTCTGTCCCAGAAATGCTTAGGAAGTGTACACAGGCACTAAAAAATTTTGCACAAATACATCCAATTCAAAGTTATGTCTAGCCTGTTTGGCGGGATCAGCTTGATTAAAGGAGACAGAAGTTTCCAATTCTAATTCAGGTGTTTTGGAGGAATGCAATTCTCTTCAGTTACGCATTCACAGACATCCATATATATGAGACAAAGCAAATGAACATTTATTCTATGCCCTCAATTTAAATTGGACAACATCTAAAATTATGTAAATAATACTCAAACTAATTTTATCTGGATTTTTAAAAAATCTGACATGAATTTATAAAGAATTTTTTAAATATTATATTTGCAAAGTATTTATTTTATATCCTTCAATAAAAGGCAAACAAAAATATCTAAATGTGCTTATATATTTATTGTAACTATTTTGCGACTTTATAGGAAAAACCTCACTTCTTAAAACATCATGTGAGACCATGTCATAAGCTTCACTGAAGTATTTCCCCACTGTTCTCCCAGAACAAAATTAAATAAAGTCTCCTCTTCAGAAACATGTGCTGATTTCTGCTCATATTTCTGTTATCAGACTGACATCATATTAGTCAATATATTTGTGACAATATTACACTCTTCGGCTTTCCAAGAACTATTTACTACTAAATTCTCTCTCTTTTTGATGTTCAGCTTTTGCTTGTCAACCTTATTACAAATATACTTAAAAACTCCTTTTTTTTTTTTTTATGAGAGAGGCTTTTGCGTTCTTCCTAGCTGTAGCTCTGTACATTATCTCTGTGGTCTTTGCTTTGTTCTTACATTTTGTTTTCGGCAAACCAATCTATTTTTCTTTTTCCTTGTTCTTTCTGCTTATCTGGCAGCCAATAAACAGCTTTGGATTTAGCCGTATTGGTCCCTTTCTCTATTTCCATAAGAATGGAACAATTTGAACCTGTGCTTTTAAAATGACTTGTTGAAAACCGCCTGTTCCTCCTACCTCCTTTCCCCTTAAGCTTTACTTCTCAAATCTCAGTGTTTGCTCACTGCCTGCTCATTTGTTGTTTGTTATTCTGCTCTCTGGGCTCTTTTCTGAAAAGCTGTGAACTCTGTCAATTTGCTGTCATTCTCATTCATGTTGTCTTCAGCCCTCACAGTACCAGTGAGTATCTTCCTGTTGGCTGGAATCAGTCCAGAAAAATGTCTCTCTCAAGTATTTTCTTGAAGTTTTGTACTGAAGTCTTTTCACAGACACCTTCTTAGAAACTGCTGGACATCATATCACTGCAGCACTCTCTACCCACAGTCAAAACCCTCAATTGCCAGTGGGTAATTCTGCCACATACTTATAAAAATTACTCTCGAAAAGTTTGATCCATCTGGTCTGTATTGGGTCTACAGTCTTCTAGGGATCCAAGTCTGAAGTCAATATGGGATGTACTAGACCAAGTATATGTATCCCTTGCTCCACTGTCTGTCCTTGGACAAACAAATCTTCTGTTATAATATTTATGCAATTTGAATTAAATGGGTAATTGGTATGTCTCTTATACCAATTACAGCATATTGTCTTCTTTTAATGTGACTTCTAGCTCCTTTTCTTTATTCCTGTATTATCTGCCCTAGTATATTTCTGAGTATGTTTGATTTTCAGTAGATTGAACTATTATCATCCTTCATGATCCTCTTATGAAAGCATTCTCATTAAATTTTTCCTTCTTGTGTTTTGTTCTTACCTTTGGGCTTCCATTTCTCAGGCCTCTCTGCCCTTTAATGTGTACACCTCTTTCCACAAGCTTTGTAAAAACGTACATTTTTTCTTTTATTTCCCTGCCCCACTGCTCTTGGGACTTCATCTCAGATAGGGCAAACTGAGGTCCCCTGAATAGCTCCCTCTGTGCAGCCACACACCTGTCTCCAGGACACATCCAGTCTGCAGGTGTCTACATATCATTAGATTATATATTGGCTTTCACATATTTTCAACAGGTTAGGTTTTTATGACTCTTAATGTGGAAGCTTGTCACTTTCCCTTACAGATTATTTCCATTAGTTAACTTTTCTCAGAAAACATTTTAGTTTTCTGCCCTGCTGCAATATTTGATTTTTGAGATAAGACAAAATGCAATCACTCATAGTTTGATTTTAATATACTCTGTAGTCAGAATGCTCCCATATTTTTACAGACTAGACAACCATTTCAGCCACTTTTACACCATTTTATGACCTTTAAATTTGATTAGATTTGTATTTGTTTGACATTCTCACAGTCTTCTGAACTCTGAGATAATCCCAACAATACATTTTATTGGAAGATCCAAAGTCAATTGAGTAGTCATTGGATCATCAATAAAAAAATAATTAGTGTTACTAGGCTTAGTATTGATTGTCTGAAATGCCAAAATATATGCACATTCTAAAACTAGCACATGCAGTATGGTCATCACAAATTATGATGAGAATTTCCAAAAAATGTTGCAAAGTTTTGGTGTTTTTAATGTGATTTATCCATCCCCTAACAAGATGTCAGCAATAACTACCACTCCAAAATGGCATTTTTTATAAAGCATAGACCAGATTCTGAAGTCTTGAATTGGTTTGAAGGAGAAATACTGAGCTCAGAACCTGGTTCATCAGTACAATTGTGATGTTAGCTACAGTATACCGGTGAGACTTGTGACATCGAAAATTTTAAGACAATTAAATGTTAAATTACATGTGAAACTCTGGAGTGGATATTACTAATTATCAGAACCAGAAAAGACTTTAGGATTTCTTAATTCTGTAGATATTCTTACATGTACTCCTAATTTTTAGACTGCTGTGAGGGGTTTTTTATTTCATCTATATTGTAAAATATTTAGAAAGACCCAAGACACTGAGCAGCTTGAATGAGTAAATTCAAATATGCATTTGATTCAAATTAAATTCTTTGCAGGTAAAAAGTTATATCTTTCTCTGCATGGGTCTTTATCTTGAGACAACTTTGAAAATTCATATGTCAGAGAGTATCTGATGAGTAACAGGTTACTTTTCACCAGAATCTTATCCCAGCCCCACTGCTGGTAAAGTGAGCAGTAGACTCTGCTACGCCTTTCTCAACAACTGTGTGCAGTGCAGTGATTGACACTAGGAAAAGGCCACCTCCCTGAGTTAAATACAGAAGAAACAGACCAAGAACTTCTTGAAGACAGACTCTTAATCTCAGAAAGGTCGTCTTCTCTCATCCAGCGTAGCAGAGACTCATTGCAGATCTTGTCAGGGTAATGTAAAATGGACTCCTTTGTAAGTAGCAACTTTTCTTTGTGCTACTACAATGAGTATAAACTCAAATGGAATAAATAATATGAAATCAACTGTTATTTTCTCCAGTTTTCAATCCTGTTTCAATGTCCTCTGCTTTCATTATTTTTTCTATTCAGAACTCATTTTGGCTTTTAGTTTAAAATAGCAAGGATCAGCCTCTGTTAATACTGTAAACAGCACACTTCTTGTCAGTCTTCATGACTACATAAATCATGGAAGACTCTCTGTGGTGGAGCAGCTTTCGAGTTTACTTTTATTACTCTTCCTAAAATTCAGTAGGCGATTGCAAATCATGCTTCTCTTTAGCCTTCATTCTCTTCTCTCTTTCATACATGTGCAATGACATGTTGACATTAGATATATATATATAATACACAAAAATCCTTTCTTGTACTTAGTTATTGCTATTACATTTTCTGAGTCACTCTAATTGGCATTCAAAAGAGCAGTCTGAAAAGATATGCTAAACACTGCATGAATCACCTTTTAAAAGTGTTCACTGTACCCAAAACAATAACTGCTGTATATCGTGCTGGGGGCTGAAAATGACAAATACTTTGTTATTGTTCTTTTTGTAGGCTCAGAATAATTAGCAGCTGATTAGACTTGAAAAGGAAGGTTCAGAGATTTCCTCTAGATACAGATAAGAAAAAAATATTAAAGGAATAGAGTATAATTCTAAAGGCCCTCTAAAAACTATAGGTGTCGCCTTGAACTTTGCATAAACTGGCCCTGCATTAAGAGGAACCCAATCAGATTAGACAGCAAAATAAAGAAAAAAGTGTTTTAGCCAGTCTTTTATGTACTAATACACACTCAGACTTCAGAAAACCTACTTAACTAAGAAAGTGCATGTTGTATATCTGTTCAATGTCTAAGGAAATTCATATTGTCACGTGATTGGTATTTAACAGTAAAAAATGTCAGATTAGAGACAATATATCACTACTCTTGGGTTGTGCAGATTAAGAAGGAATCCACTTTTATTAGCAAGAAATCACAATGATTACAGTTGACTTCAGTACTTGTTTCGACTGCGCTATAGCAGCAACTAGGAAGAAGGGATCTTACTAATCTGCAACACTGAAAGTAACTTTTCTTTTCAAATGCAGAGTACCATGAAAAGTAGTTTGAAGAAGTGGCAGTGATGTACACTTACAGTGAGGGACAAATCTTCAAAATTTATGGATAGTCATTCAAAACAAAAACATTTCTTAGAAGAAATGTTCTTGCATTGATTAATGTTTTAGGACATATAATAATAATAATTAAGTCAATGGAACAATTTGTTGCATTAAGGGTAAAGTTCAAACTTAGAATTTAGTCAGAGCAATATGACAATCCTAAGCAGAAGTGGACTTTATTTCTGAAAGTTATAAGCTGACAGGCGGATGTTAAATGAGCAATTCACTACATAAAAATTGTGTTTGTTCTGGTATAAATACTACTAGAAATAATACTATAGAATATACAACTGGATTTGAAACTGATTTTTTTTTCTTACTATACAATGGAACGTTGCCATAGAAAAATACAGGGTAAGTACAGATGCTTTTTTTTAAATTCAGCAAAAATGTCTACACTATCAATATTTTGCATATTAGACATTATTTTTAATCTTATTGTATGTATAATCAGTCTTAGAGAGCGCAATAACTCTGTAGGATGAGCAAACTGTAATACCAATCTAATTTTAACAAAAACTTCAAAAGAGAGAAATAGTAAATCAGTGACTATGGCTAGCTACTGGTTTTCAAATGTACAACCCACTTTTCCTGAGCTTGAAAACAAATGTGAAATATCAGCCACATAAATAATGATCATAACCTTTTGCTGTTGAGGCTGCCAACACGAAGCTAAATACTAAGAAAAAAAGAGCACTTCATTAATCATCCATGCAAGATTGTATCTGATATGAAGTCCTCTGTTATATGCATTTGGTTTTTTTGACTTAAATTAAGTAGTCTAAAGACCTGGACGGAGGTTATGGTTCCAGATGTTTAGGGATACACAAAAAAAGTTTAGAGCTATAGTGAAGAAAAGAAGGCAAATATTTACACTAAAAGATGGAATTGAGGGGAAAGGATGATTTCCAGTGCTGGTCTCTGCAAATTACTCCTATTTTAACACAACAAACCATATAAAAGCTCCAGCATCAAAGTCCAGGTCTACCCTGCTAAGGCATTCTTGCAGTAAGATACCTTAATAACACTCTGAGTGAGGTTTTCTTCTCCACACTTTTCCTTTCCTGATGACTTGTGCTGCTTCTCCTCTCTCTGTATAGGTCTAACAGGATGAGGGAGGCCACCCACCTACCAAGACCGCAAGTGGACAGTGAGGGTATGCTGACCTTTATCTCAGGGACAGACTTGGCTCAAACTCGAATCCGTCACTGCTTTCAAGGAAAGAAATAAGGCAAGGTTTGCCCTATATTTTGTTTCAAACACTGCTGTATATTTCTTACGTTCTGTTTTCTTCTTGGGCTGTTTTGTGTTTTTGCCTGTTTCGCAGTCAGTTTGTGCTAGACTTAAGGAAAATGAAGTTCATTCTATTGATTAAAATAATGACCCTTTCTAGAGTCCTTTTTTTCCAATGTGAGTACTTCTTAACCGTGCTGAGTTTACTTGAATTCAACGGGTCTAGTCAAACAAATGAGAATGGAGCATGACTAAATTATGCTGCACTCCCAGCAGTCACAGCTTCACAAATCCTGAGGTTTTGCTTGTGAAAAGCCGTGCAGGTAAGACACCGTCATTGGCACGTGCTTTATTTAGCTCAAAGAATGAATAACATATTGATATTTCCTATGGTGTAAGGGACTTTAAAACCCCCCTGATGGGACAGCTACACACAGTGACAGAGCATTTTCCTTCTCCTGCCCCCACTTACAGCACAGGCTCAGCTGCTGCTGCTCATCTGACAGTTTGCTGAACCAGGACAGCCCATCGGCCCAGCAAAAAGGGCAAGTACATTTTTGCCAGCTCACTGAGCATAGTAGAAGCACTGGGAGGCTTGAGGCACACAAGAACTCATCCAAGGGAGGAGGCAAGACAAGTGGAAAAGGGGGCAAGGAGTAACCGAGACTGGACAAAAGAGAGTGAAAACAGCAAGCTGATAGTTTGGGAACCACACCTTTCATGATATCTATGCAGTCACATTGGTTCAGCTCCCTCGTCTTTCTGCCATGTTTCATCCAGCATAATACAACCTCCTGACTACTTGCTATTTTAAACTCAACTTCTGATCAGGAACCCACTGGGAACAGGAAAGCAAGTAAGGAGCTGATCCTGTGATGATGACCTGCAGACTGTGGTTTAACATTAACTCTGCCATTTTTAACAGCCCAAACATGATTAGTCTTCTTTACATTTAGCCATTCATTCCAGTTTCCCCTAGGAGATTTTTCTCCTCTCAGTTATGCTGATTTAGCTCTTCACATGGCTGACCTCTAAACTGGACTTGCAAAATGAAGCACTCAAAGAAAAAAAGTCTAGTCTTTAAATAAAAACATGCCATTTCATCAGTCTGATTTATAGTCAGGGCAAAAAACTGCAGAATTGGCATAAATAAATGTCAGGGCTCAAAGGGAGGCAGGAATGCATGGCCACTTGTGGGGAGGGAGGGAGGCGGGGAGAGAGACATCTTAAGCGTGATATGCTCCTGACAGAATAGGAGCATGAAGAAACTACAGACTTAATTCAGGCATTAGTCTAGACTTGTGAGTGGTGTAGACAGGCAGCAGATTAGACCGCTTAGGGAGGTTGTGCAGCCTTCTTTGGTGAAGGTTTCTAAGAACAGATTAGACATGAGCCTGTCAGGATGTGCACATCTTATCTGAGCTTGGGAGTCTGGGAACTATAGCTTTGTTTTCTACCACATGGTGGATTGTTCTGAAATATTGCCAATGTGTGGTTATATCTCTATTCATAATACATCTCCAAAATTTAAAAAAGAGTTTTTTAATGTAGTTTTGTTGGAAGTAGCAAAAATGTGTTAGAATGTTGCATCTTTTTACGGATTCTCTATCTCCATGAAGACTCCTTTTAGCAAAGCGATAATAAAGCCGTTAAGCAAGAGCTCCTTAATCTTAAAGCAAAAGGATCTAAAACGTTTTGAACTTGAATACCTACATTTATGTGTACTTGGCTTATGTCAACGTCAGTCGTATTGAATTGTGGAAACTCATTGTAATTAAGCAGGCAATTCGCTAAAGGATGTCAAACAGCAGCTTTACAGAGTTGAGTGCACTGCAATTGTTAGGTATGATACTGGATGCTCATTCCAGGTGGCTTGGAGCTGAATTATAGGCTCGAAGTGGAGATAAGCAGTTCTTGAAAAAGCAAGGTACTTTGGAGACTCACAGATATTAATATTTGAAGTACTCAAAATGAACACCACAGGATAGGAGAGAGCCATTTCTGTGTTTCATCTGGAGAGGTTTGAGCTAGTTTGGATGTACACTCCACCTTTCAAAACTGTCAAATAGGAGTTTATCAAGTAGATGGGAATGCCTTGTTTGAAAAGTTAAACCTTTTCCAGTTAGATTTTTTTCCCTAGAGACCAAATCTTTACTTAATCAAATATTTATTTGTTTTTTTAAGCAGAACTTATTTAGACATGTGGAAATAGAATGATGGTGCATCAGGTGCAAGAAGGAAGGAAGGATGGAAGGAAGGAAGGAAGGAAGAAAGGATGGAAGGAAGGAAGGAAGGAAGGAAAAGAGAGAAAGAAAATGAAAAATGTTATAAGTGGAACAGGATTATTTCTCCAGTCTTCTCTTGTGTGTACAGCATTTTAAAAAGCAACAGCATATTATAAATGTGTGCCAAAGCTACTAAGCCTTTCAAAAGATTCCGTAGAGAGCTGATCGATTCTTTTTATGTCTTCTGCATACTTACTAACTCTACAGCTATTAATCAGGTCATAGTCTGAAATTTGCTTCAATATCAGAAAATGTAAAGTTGCCTAATACTTTACATTGAAAATCTTAATTTCTGTTGTTTGTAACCTCCCCAGATTTGAATAATAGGGGCTTACAGCATCCATCCTAAGTGTCTGTCTCAGAATGAAACATTTTGGTAAATTCCAGCCCTTTCAGAAAAAGAGAGTTGAGAAACACTAATGCTAAAATAAACAGTAAACAAACAAACAGAAAAAAAATATGAATGTCTGTGGGGGCAAATAAGTTTCTGGAGTTTAGAGTCCCCAGTGGTTTGTGAGCAAGATCCCCAAATACTATCCATATATGAACTTAGTGCCAAAGATGTGTGTTTTACTTTTTCTCACATGAAACCAAATATTTTCACGGGAAAAAAATTCAATACTCATACACTTAGCAGGTAAGATTTTTTAGCTGTATTTTTTCCCTTGATGTTCTTGTTCTCATTTGGCATGAACCAGCTTTAGACTGTGGTGTGGCTCATCCCAAGCACTGATCCGATCCTGTGACGTCAGCCAGCATCCCAGTCAGCTTGGTGAGAGAAAGCCACCTAGCTCGGGTGCCAAGCAGGCAAGAGGTAGGTACACTCCGTGCTTGTGCATGTGGTGATGGAGGAGCAGCTGCATAGCCGGAAGAATATCTGAATGTTTCTGGGTGAGGAGGAAGCAAATGATGTGGGGATGGAACAGCAGGATGTCAATGGGACACCTCAGGCAGAAGGGTAGGAGACAGGATGAGGAGAAGGTTTCAGATTTAGATCCCTTAAATGACTAGGATTTACTGGGCATCAATGGGCCTCAGAGATATATTCAACAAGAATACCTGGAAAAGCAAGAATGAAGCAGATGTGGGGCCAGGAGTCTAAGAAGTTAAGAGAGGAACAGGATAAAGAAGTTGGAATGGGGCGTCTATGACCAACTTCAAGCTGAAGATGTTGAGGAAGAAGAGAGAAAGGGTACAATGAGATAAGAAAAAGAAAAATTAGGTGTGTGAAGAGGTAGATAAAAGGCATGTGGTCAGGGAAACTGCTATTGGAGAGGGTCTGAGAAAGACACATCACAATGCGATAAGGCATAGGGATATATCAAGATTAGAGACTAACAAGTTGCATTAAGAGAAAGTGAGTGAGATGGTCTAGGGAATAGCATCCAGAAGCCTGGGAGGATAGCCTGAAACGGCTGTCGAGGTGATCTGTGACATCACCTGGCAATCTGTGCTTCTTTCTCCTGCAATGCTGATTTATGATGATCATAGCTGCATGTTCTAGAGTGCTATAGAACTGTAAGTTCTGTAGGGCTACAGTGGTCTCACTATCTGTATATAAATAAATATCTCTCCAAGTAAGAAGGGAATATGAAGCGTCTCAGGTCTGCTGAGGTATGCTCAAGTGTCTATCTGATGCCATAAGATGAATTTTTGAGGGATGCAACCTATTATCTTCAAATGTTATTTCTGTTTTCTATTTTAGTAAGAGTCTTGACTGGTTTGGTGACAGACCTGCTGCAAAACGACTCTGGAACACGCAGAGGAGAAGACTGAGACCTGCTTTTGTTTCACCTCCTATGGAAGATGGAAGTTGCTTAGGGATAAGGCAAATGATTCCAGAATTGGAATAGAACGTATTTTGATGGTAAAGCCACTCTGGAGATATGATTAAGTCACAGAATTTGTATGTGAATATCTGAGAGTTGTTTAAATCAGATTAATCTTTGCTCATTTTTTCCTTGCTCACATTATCCTGGTGTCAGATTTGCAGAAATTCTGACAGTAGCAGGTGCAAAAAATGTTGAGTTTTGATTAATCAAACTGCTGTATAATGCTGCAAAAGATATAGTTTTTCAACAACTCAAACAAGACTTCCTAAATCAGTGGATAATTTTAATTTTAATCTCCCTGCGTATGAATTTTCAACCTGTAAATTGGTACTAATACTTCACATTTTACAGAAGAAGAACTATTATTATTTTGAATAATAAATTTTGCCTGAGTCAGTGAATCACTCAGGCAAAATGGTAATGAATATCTAAGTAGGGAAAAACACAAGAAAAAACACACTATTATATTAAAAAAAAAAATAGCTTATACACAGTTCTGGGTAAAGGCATACTGAGCCATGAGGATGAAGAACTACACCAAGCAGCTGCATATGCTGCTCCTCTGTGCCCTGGAAAAGTGCACAGAAATAGAGGCTGCGACTGTGATTCCTGTGTCCAGATAGACACCCTAGGGAACTTAATGAAGATGTCATAAACACCTTAATTCTGGCATTTCCTGGAATACCACTCCCATAGTAGGGGCTTTTTGAGCTGTGTATAGTTTTATGTCCGTGTTTCTTTACACTGTGACTGTCGGTGTAAATGTCAGAGTTGGTATTTTTGTAAAAGTGCAATAACTGACATAAATATGCTTCTACTCTCTCTTTCAGACTTTAATGACAGGACAAATTGCATGTCAGAACAGTATCTCAAAAGAAACTGCTTCTATATCCTGATTAAATCCCTTTCGTCCATTCAAAAAAAAAAAAACACATTTCCAATATATGGTATTTTCCATGGACTCCACAAATAATCATCTTCATTGTGAAAAGTTTTTTTAAGCAGAGAGAAAAGTCAGCTAACAGACTAGGCCTTAAACGTTGAAGTTATTTTAGGCTATGATAACACCAGTGGGGACTCATTTCGTGCAATGGCCATTGTGCAAAGCGGTACCATCAAGGTCTTAACCAGAAATTAAGAGACTGACTCTTACTGTAGAACTACAGGGTTCTTTGACTGGCATACATGAGAAATTAAGTAACCACCAAATCAAACCAATTTATTGATGGGACACCATCCTGTGGCCTTTAAGAAGGTCAAGTGCAGCTGCCCTGCCAAGTGCATTCTGTGTGACAGCAGCAGCACTGCCAGCACACTGACAGGTCCTCCGTACAGGAAGAAACAAGCGAGGCTTGCTCAGGCTCAGAGCATGAGAACGTACTTGAACTCATCTACAAGTTAATTTCTGTGCTTCATACAGCAGAGTAGCTGTACCCATGAGGAAGCACTGTCTTCTTTAGCCTCTTAACTATTTGGTTTGCCCCCCAGTACCTTCCTTGAACTCACTGAACAAAGTGAACTTTACAGTAGAGTAGGGAAGTAGATTAAAAACCGCCTGCAGCATCAGAAACAATTTGCATTGGCTAGTTTATTCAAACAATTTGCAGCTCACAATAACTAGAACTCTCTCTAAAGAGATTCCTTTAAATTAAGCACACCTTAATAATGACTGTAATATATATACAGCTTTTGTTAAATGTCTAGTTATCTTATAACTGATCTCCATGTAATATTTTCAGTTTTGCAATTCACAAAAAGCTGTCCTTGTTTTGAACAGGTTGTACTGTCACTACATTGTCGGACTTGTTTTCAGTCACAACTGGGAGACACTGGCCTGAGAGGAGTCCAAAGGCTGATATTATAGACAGCCATTATGTTCAGATAAAATTAGGGTTTTTCTTAGCTAATATAGTCTGCCAAAATTCTTTCTATTAGTGGCATCTTGCCTTTTTACAATACTAATGTCATAGAGCCCTATAATTACAGGGCATCTATGTCTCCACATTGCCATTAGTATAAAACTTACTTGTATGGACAAAACCAAGTTAAGCATTTGATTGAACCAAAATAGTCGAGGGAAATTGATACCATTAATCTCTCTGGACTATTAAAAACATTCCTAAGAGTTTAAGGATTTTGCTTTATATTTAACTATGCTCATATAAAGTATGCTGTGGCTAATTCCATGGAACTGGAATTAAAAATTACACTATTTAATTATCACATAAGTTTTAAGAATGCTATATTTTTTGTCCTTGAACTACGGGATTCTGGACAGCTGTCAGTGAACTAATTTGTCCATATTTTCCATACTTCCTTCCAGGAGAAAAGGTTGCCTACTCAACAGAAAACTCATATGAAGACTAGCTGTTTAAAAAATGTTCACTATCTATGAAGAGTTCTTAAGAATATCAAAGTACAAATAGTTCCTGCATCTATAAAAAATACTAAATTTACTTTTCTTGTGATCCTCTTAGCATCATGTGAATACAGATAGGCGTATCTGTATCACCAAATACTCAGGCAAAGATGGCTGCCAAGTACAGCGTTTTCATATATCTGAACTTATAGTAGGAAAAGAATATGACAACTACTGAGTTCTCCCTCTTTCTGAAAAGTACCCCAGCTACATGTCTAATTTTGTACAGGTTATTCAAGAGTAAGCATCAAAGTGACAAGGCTTTTGTTAGAGAGTAAGTTTTCTGGGATATGGGACCTACGTGAGAATACAGTAACTCTTCAATATTACGTCCTTGATTATAAATACATTTCAGGTATGCATTAGCAATGTCAAGATCAGGGAATCTTTGTGTCAGATGTTCATTTTCAACATGATACAGTAACTACAGAGTCCTGAATCTTTGTTCCATTGTGAAGACACAGGATGTCTCTCTTTTGAACTCGATAAATGTGAGATGAAGTAGCTTATTTTTCAGAAAAAACTGAGTAAAATTGCATGGAGTAATAACACTGTTAGCTTAGCCTGACTCACCTCAGCTAAGGCAAAAACAGTGAAGGACAGGATTCCTGAGGATCCTGAAAACAATAGCTGATAAATTCTGGTTAAAAATGAGAAAGAAATACACAGTATAGTAAAGGGAATTGCTAAAATCCCAAAATAAACATGTCTGAAGAGACAGGTTTACTTTGAGCATTTTCTTCAACTGTTGCAATTAAAATAAAACTGTAGATTACGTTATTAAGAAAAAAAAACCCACAAACCAAACCAAACCAAACCAAACCAAACCAAACCAAACCAAACTTTAAAAATCCAACTAATTTTAGAGTTTTACCTGCACTATACCTCTATCTGTCAATATGGCTATGTGAAACTTTTGTTGCAGAGAATTTGAATATAAATTTGGAATTCTCAGGATGCAGCACATGGATATGACCTCAGGCAAAGGAAGATACAGCAGAGGGGATCAGAACCTTGGGTGCAGTCAAAATAAAATCTTCATTTATTCCAGTTTCAAAAAACCAACAAAACAAACCTATATGGTATCACAAGTCAACCACAACGATGAGACCAGAAAGGTAAGTGCTTACGTAAAAAAACAAGCAACCAGTTACAACTTCCAAAGAAAAATATTTTGGAGCCTAAATATTGGTCTACACAGATTTTTTTTTTTTTTACAGAACATTATATAGCCACTGCAGTCATTACTTTAACTCTTTTAGTGAAAGCGATATATTGGTATAAGACCTGATAAGACTTACACAGTAAAAAGTTTTGTCAGGTAAGGGCCAATGTAAAAGTTGTTTGGGGTAGAATATGACAAGCAAAATACTTCTCTTGACAAGGCAATTTAAATCAGCAAAACTGTATCCCAGTGAGTGTACTTTACTCCAGAACACCTTTCCTCTTCCTGTGATAAATAAGTTATCTTGAGAGCCTGGCTGCACTTAGCAGGTTTGGTGATAAGAGCTGCTCTGATAGAATTACACCAGCCACTCATTTGTCGGGCAGAAATAGATCACTCTGATAAAATAGCTTTCTTTGCAGGTACAGCTTAAGCTGGCTCCTTGAATAGAATAATATACACTATCAAAAATACTTTTTGCTGACTTTCTAAACTAAAACTTCTGCCTTCCTTACTGTTTTGATTAAGGGTGTTATATCTAGAATAACCAGAAGAGTAAAAACTTTGAATGTAGACTACTGCTGACAAAATCTTAAGATTCTTAGCTTAATGACTTCGTTACATGTTTTAGGTACCTTCACTCCTACAGTTGTGTGTACCAGAGTGTGCACTGTCAGGCTTTTGGATACTATAGATATGCCAGTAAAACCTATAATGTAAATTTGGCCTTAGACTGGTGTGACTTATTCCCTTTCCAGGTGGGCTAGAACTAATACATGCCCACTTACACTTACCACTGGGCGACTGTTTAAATCATAGATTGTACCAATATAGATTTTAGTGTGTACTAATGCAGTAATCTTAATGTTCCACCTGCAGGGCAGAATTGCACTGATTTAACTTGAATTGGATTTAAATCTCACATAAATCTTTAACACAAAAATGCAGTCCTGGGAATCAGCTGCTCCGATGTTCCTACGCATTATCTTACTCTGCAGCAGCATCCTCCGTACATGTCAAGAAGCTTACTCTCCTTAAGGAGGGTAACCCGTATCAAACACCTCCCATTTATCATGAGGAAATGGAGCATGCACAACGCACAGTTATCATGGAGCCACTGATGCCTGGTAACATATTGTCACCCGGTCACTCGCTAATACGTCAAAGCTGATAGTTATATTGAGATAGGCACCTGCACGGACATTAAAAAAGAGTATGGCTAAATGCTTCACACAAGTAGGGTAAATTACCCTGTCCCAAGGTTTATGTTGCCATTACCAATACAATTTAGTAGTAGTCTATAAAGTTTAATCCTAGATCTGTGCCTACATGGTACATTGAAATTGTCTCTGTAGCTGCGCTATGGACATATCCTTTACGCTTCAAGCATATGAATATATTAATTTCTGACAAGGGATGACATCCTTTCCCCAAAGAGCTTCAAATTCCTTAGAGTTATGAAGCAGCTTCATGAAGCGGTGGGCACCCACACTGCCCTAAATGAGGGTTAATATAAGAATATTTTTTTCATGAAGTTAGTAAAGTGATTTAGTTTATGCCCTGACCTCTGTCTCTGTGTTCATATGTCCATCACTTTATATCAGTGAAAGGGGGATTTCATTCATAAATCTGGGCCCTGCTGTATCATAAAATACACATCTAAGATGAAAACAATGTCCAGAGACAGATTTTCACCTATTTACCAAAGTCATTTTAATTAATGTTTTTGGGTTGTAACTGTCCTGCATGTCCAAGGACAGAGAAGGATATGCAGGTGGTAGAAAGAATCTTGTCCTTTTTTTTTGCTGTGTTCTCTTTTTGAAGAGATAAGTGGGAAGAAGGAATTTGCATTTTTATTTAAAGCAACAAAAGTGAATTTGCATTTTACCAAGAACTGCAGTTTCTTTTCTCGATGCCTAATAAAATATTGATATTAAAATAAACAATGAAGGCACTTGAACAAATAAAATTTTTAATTAGTGCAGCTAAATTATGAATTCAATTTTCTTTTCACATTCAGAACCCTTTTGGATGCTGCACACTGTTCATTTTGGATTCAGGAAAATGTGGGTTTTTAACTACTGCATCTAAAACAGAGATGGAGCTTAAAGAACTGGAAATTAAAAATAAATAAATTAGCTCTCTGCTGTCGTGAGCTGGAGCTTCAAAGGTCACATTTAAGCTGCGAAGAGTGACTAGAAAGAATATCAGCCTGGAAAAGAAGTCTCATTGTGTTGAACAAAAAGTATGGGTGACTGCAGGAAGGACTCGTGAAGTTTTCAGGAAGGGTTCTTGTTGACAGGAGAGAAGAAGATGGTATCTTCTTGTTCTCTTTCTCTTTTGCTGAAATGAAAGATTGGTCTTGGCTGAAGGTGGCTGTTTTTTTCTTGTAATCCCACTGTTTTTTCAATAGTGACAAAATGACTAAATTGAGCCTTTCTGTTCCTCCAGTTTTTGTAGATTGACTTCTGCCAACTGTTTCATTATAATTCCTTGGCTTGTATTAAAACTGGAATCTCCTGTTTCCCTTCTCAGTGCTAAATGGACCCAGCCATGCTTTACATTGAAGAGCAAACAGCAGTGTACAGTCAACACAGGGAGGCAAAGTGCCTTGATTTTAATTGAGCTTTTTGAATTTGCACTACCGATTCCTCATTTCCAGATCAGTAAGAGCAAATGGCTAAGTCTCCTACAGAAAAGAAAGTGAATACAATGGATGATAGATGGTCAAAGAATTCATGGAGGACAACAAAGAGCCCAAAGCAAAAGTAGAGCAGGTTTAAATAATGGAGTGTGCAGCAGCCTCTGCTGTGGTTTCAAAAGGACACTTGCAGAGCATACATGGAAGCACTTTTATTTAAATTAATGAACACAGTTACAAAAATAATGCATTTGCATCAATAAATAAAGCAAGTATTTTGAAGGCCTATTGTATACATTCGATGTCCCCCTGGAGCATGGACTACACACTTCATGTGATTCACTTACTGTACGAGGGCAAAAACAAAGATGGCATCAGCATTTGTGCTAATGGTGTTCCTCTTCATAAGATTATTCAAGATTGTAACATGCTTAATACAGCAGAAATATCTACATGAAGATTTTCAAACTCTAGAAGTTTATGCACCTAAATTTTTCTTTATCCAAACTGGCACATATTGAGATATCGATTTGAGAAGGCCTATGTTAAGATCTGCACAAAATTTAGATTTTTAGGGTTACGTCAAGCTGGGCAGACAGAAAAAATCGGATTGATTATTCAGGTTGTGGTCTTCCAGCTGCTGTGAATAGTTTTGACATTTTCAATGAAAGGAAAAATTATGGATGCTTGATACAATTTTTGGGGACTAATATTCTTTTGAACCTTTAGTGGAGCTGCAATTTATATTGAACTATGTCACAGTTTGTGGCCTTCTTTTGTTGTCTGTATCCCGTGTTTTTAAAATGAATCCTGGTGAAGTTGCTTAAGAGAAAGTAAGCAACACAGAGAATGATGTCTCTCTTTTCTTTTGCAAGCTCAGAATGTTCAGAAGTGATTTGCTTATCCAATAAATAATATATTGACTACCAAGCCTGCTGTTTATGATGACTTTAACAGTGTAAATATTTTCCCCAGTAAGACCAGCACATAACCCCCTAACAGGCAATCACTCCTTTGTCTCTCACTCATTGCTAGATAAGGATACATGTATTTCTGAAAAATTGCAGATAAACCCCTTGCTTTCCTGTAATGTTATACTCACCTAAAATCAACACCTGGTTATCTCAAACCCTGACAAACTTTTGATAGTGCACAGCTTACCAAGTTGGACAGTCAAACATGAAAGGATTATGTTACACATAGTTTCAAAAATATCCCCAAAAGCTAAAGAGTAGGAGATTAAAAATAAAGAAGCAAAATAAAAGATGAGAAGAGTACTGGGAAAAAAAAAAAAAGTCACTAACAGGGGAGGCTAGGATGAAAACACTCTTCTTTGTCCCTGTAAACATTAGCTTGAAATAAAAGGTATATACGCATTTGGCGATTGCTGTCAATGAGAATGATCTTCAGCATTTGGGTTTTTGGTGCTTCTTTCTATTTTAGCTTTCCCTCTCCTCTTTTGTGTTGCCATTTCTGCGTACCTTAAAATTGTCGTAACTTATTCATTGCCTCGATTACTGCATGCAAGGTCAACTATTATAATAGTGTGCTCCTGAATCCACCCACTCTGTACTTCACCAGACTCTGAGAACACTGTATAAATGGGATATGTTCTCTGGATATCTTTGCCAAAAAGGGCATTATGCAGAGAGCCAAGTAAGCTCAACAGAGCTCCGAACTCCAGCAAGACGCTAGAAGGACAGGTGCATTATGGTTTTGGATTCCAAATTTCTGTGGACTTATTGTAAGTCAAACACTGAAGAAAGACCAAATATAAGAGTTTCATGAACAGATTTCTAAATTTGAGGAGTAAAAACAGACTAGTAGTCAATCAAAAAAAAATGAGACATAAAGGTGTTGGATTTTTTCCTTTCCTTCTTTTTTTCTGAATTGACATTGTGGAATAAAGAACCCTTCACTGAATGTCACCTTAGCGTAAAGTTATCCAGAGATGGCAATAGGTGTAGCAGAAGATGGCATCTCAACTGCAAGCAAGATTATCAGAGATTAAGGGCAGGTGACAGGGCTCATGTGACTATTCATATTATCCTTATTGTCGTTAACCTGAGTAGCTTTATGCATACGTGTATGTACGTATGTGTGTACGTATGCATGAATTTTTAAGGAGCAACCAGTCCATGGCACCTGACCTCTCTTGTCTCTTTAGATGCTAATACGATCTCAGAACTGAAGGAAACCTGGAATTTTCAGCTCTCAGGGTTTGCTAAGAAATTTGTGCAGGAAATAACTTCCTCCATGCTATTCCCTGAAAGTCTCTCAAGAGGGCTGTCTGGGGAGCAGTATTCCCCTGAGCAGTATAAAAGCTTATGCCTTGAATAGTCATTTCGGAGAAGGGGAAATGCACGAAGTGTGTAACACTGCAAATCAGGCATGACTGGCTAGATCCCTTGGATATTAAAGGGGAAAAATCCCAACCTATAAAAATGATCTGATAATTATCTAATTGCTATTATTTGTTGAAATCTTTAATATAAAGGAGCCTTCCCTAAATAACGCTCCGCAAATCAATTGGTTTTACTAGAAGCTCATCATCCCCCTCTTAAAACCTTTGTCAATTGGAAGAGAAGAGGAACTATTCGCTGTCCCAGCCAAGGTGGGAGCCACAGAACTGCTGCTGACCAAGTGAAGCAAATGAGCTTTGAGTTTCAGCTGACAAAGCAAATTTGTTTTTCCCTCCATACAGTTTTCCAGTTCCCCTTACAAAGAGACTGTAATGAGGCTTAGCAAAATAAAACCAACATTATGTCATGCTGCAGTGAGACAGCACTTGCCTTTATCTCTTCCAAAATCTTATATTGAAAAGTGCTGAACCCAAATAACTCCTCTGAGTTTTCAGGGGAACAATGGTTTCTAAGGTCCTCCGAAAAAGCCAATGCTTGTCCAGTAAATGCTCTACCCAACCCAGTTATCAGGGGAAAGAATGAAGCTTTGACACCTTGAGGAATTCACTTTGACATTTACAGATGGATGTGTGCTGTGTGGATTATATTATTATTTATTCTGCAAAGAGAAACATGTCTAAGTGACATTAAGTCAGGAAAATGCAGAAGAACAGAAGATGTAACTTCTTCATCTGAACATAAGTCATCAAGCCTCTCTTTTTCCTTAAAACTGGTAAAGTGAAGGCTCTGGAATGGGCAGAAAAGAAGGTGCGAATATTGTCTGCAGTTCAGGAGAATTCTTACTAATGCATTGCTAGAACAGACAAAAATAAAACTTCTCTGTCAGCAGAGCACAGTAAGCAGGACTGCAACACCTGTTCCTGAAACACTGTTATGTTTTCAGCATGGACTGGAACATCCAGCTCTAGCTGGTTAGTTCCCACGCGATGGGCTCACGTCCCCAGGGTACCCACCTGTAAAGCAACACACATCCAGTAAAGAAAGGGATCCACTGAAGTGAATTTTAATACTGAATATATTTCTAAGCACTGTAGCTGAAATCTGTGGAAATTTATTAGAGATTAGTCTGAACTCTTTATCAGTGTGTAAATAACCATTAACTTATGAGGACACTGCTCAGTGATTAAAAGCCCGACTTTTTCTTTCTTTTTCTTTCTCATTCTCTGAAATACTCATCAGTATTAATAAAAATTTGGGGTATGCAACAATACAGGACTGGGTCAGGAATACTCAGGCATAATTGAAATATTAAAAGGTTATTCCAGATATGTCAGGCTCTTGACTGCAAAATTCTACAGCTAGAAGTACTTGGAAAGCATTTAGATTGTAGCAAATTTACTACTTGAAGCCAGTGATTTATTTCATGCATGCACTAAAAGGTCAGTAGCCTAAATTTATCTCAGTGATTTTCAACAGATTATGGCTTCTACATTATGTTCATACATTATCTACCTTTAGATGCTAATGTTCATTCTAGTCTCCAAATTCTTCAAGTTAATGGGAATTCCTTTAGATCTGAACTTTGCACTTTTTTCTCTTCCCCTTTAATCTGAGCATAAAATCACCTTGCAGCAAGATGTTACATTCTGAATTTTTGCCTTGTTTTGAGCTGCTAGTAACAGCTTTTAATTTGGAAAGACGATCTCCGAGTTTACTGCGCCTGACTGGTTTCAGCTCAATTGTTTCCCCAGCCAACAGAGCATTTCATTTCTCCTGAAGGTCACTGCAAGCTGCCAAGGCATTGAAACACATCAGCTTTTCATTCATGCTGCAATCTAATGTTGCAGTACCATTAAGATAAATGGAAGTAGGCATGTATGTATTACTTTTTTCTATCAACAATTACCAAACTTAGTATAATACAAAGCAAATTAGTTCATCAGTGAATGAGCAACGGGTAATAATCTACCCTCTTAGACTCCAACACTTTCTTCAAATCACTAGAAATTAATCCTTTCATTACAGTGGTTTGACTGCATGCTGATAATTATTTGTATAAATTACACCATCATGTCATCTTCCTGTGGAAGTGGTTCTTCCAACCGCAGCACAACTAGTTGCAATAAGATGGTGATGCAGAAAGCTGCATGGATCCAAACCATCCCATAAAACAAACATAGTGGCCATCTGTTGGAGGAGGGCAGCCATTAAGTGTTTTAAGGGCCTGGATGTGGTCCAATATTGTTCATTCTACCACCAAAACGAAATGACTATTCTAATCAACAATATGCATTTTAAAACTGGGTCATCATATGTCTCCAATGCCTGTGTTGTTTGGATCAATACATGCAGTGCTGACTCACACTATCAAAAGGCAAACTACTCTGTTTTCAAGCTGAACGATTTTCATTTTCGCGTGTCTCAAGTTTGCAGAATTCCTTTAATCTGAGACATTGTTGAAAATTCTGTTACGACTCAAATTCAAATTGGAAATCTCAGACTAGAGAGGCTTCCAAAAGAAGCTTAGTTTCTTAACAGGTCTGCTGGAAATTTCACTGTAGTAGTAAAATACAGTGGTCAATAATGACAATAAGAATAGAGAATATATAAGAAACCACAACAGTATTAACAGCAAAAAAAAAAAAAGAAATACAAACTTGGAAAAAAGAAACGTACTGGAGTCTACACATTAGTTACTCTAGTTTATTTAAAATTGTTACTCCATAGTTCATTTAAAAGACAAAACAAGTTTATTTCCTTGACCTTCCATATTTCCAGTTAAATATTCTGTTTCAATTTGGACTTCCAAGTGGTTTTGGAGGTTTTTAAGGAGCTTTTAGATCTCCTGTTGCACTGGTGGGAAACCCATCAGCTGGATATGAGAACAACATTATGTAGACACAACATGGCAAGTTTCCTCACAAAAGCCTGCCAAAAGGCATAAAATGGGTCTATCAACACCTTTGTTGTTTTACAAGTGCTACCTTGGGAAATGTTGCAAATTATGCCTAGGTCTTTGATAGGCTTGTCATACAGATAAATACTTACTACAATCAAAATAAATTAAGCTAATTTTATTCATGGTTTCAGTCAGAGCTAAGCTCAAATCTCAAGCAGTGAATAACTAGCACACTGCATGAACTCCAAACTGAAAAGATTCTCAGCTGGTAATTACAGATGCAAGGAAAAGAAGGGTGGCCTGTTTCACACAAATTCCTTTCTTGTATTTGTTCCTTATGTAAAATTCTAATTAATTAAATGTTAGACAAATACTAGAATAACTAAATATTGTTTGCACTTGAAATTCAGGCACAGAATGCTGCAGCAAGCTTCCATGTCTGAGCACTGGTACTAATGCATTTATAATGTAAATATTTAAGAAAAAAATTAGCCTTTTATGGAATTTTTATCTATCACTAACCATATCACAGATGTATTACTTGCTGTAAAGATCTAATTAAATAATTCACCAGTGTAACAGCTCTAGTCCTTGTCTAACAATAAGGCTACTTTTCTCATCTGACTAAAGTTCTGAAATGGAAAAGTAAGCCAAACTGTATCTAATCACTTGGGGTCAAATCATTCTCCAGGTATGAGGAAAACTTGCTCAGGTACATCAGGCCCAGAAGCACAACTCCAGATCCTTCTTTTAGATTCTTTTCAGAGAGAATGTATTTTTCAGTTAAGCATGTTGAGGGAACAATAACATTTTTTTCTCTCCAAAGGAGTGAGCTAAGTTCTTGAACTTGAAGAGGAGCTGAATGATTTCTGATCCTCCTAGAGGGAAACTTCTTGGCCATCGGAGCTGAAATCCTATTTTAAGGATGAAAGTTATACAAAGAAAGATTTTGAAGTCATGCTGCTTCAGGCACACAAATCTCCTGTAGAGTTGAGTTGCAGGTATGTATTGGAGAAGAAATTGTCCAAACCATGCTTTTTTACCTAACTTATGTGTCTAGGATGTACACAATGGATGTGCAGCTAAAGTACCTGTAGGTTTTTCTACTCACTGTTGGCCTTATTCCATGTTCTTACTCTGTGCATTCATGCAGGAACAGTGGCTGAAAAATATATCATTATTATTACATCAGTATTTTTAAAGATATTTTGTTCTTATTTTTGGTAATTTGAACTGCTGTCCAAATAAGAAACGAATTCAAAAAGGGGAAAAACAGGGCATTTTTCTCCAAGTACTTTAGTGTTTTATGAAAAGAATGGAATACAGAAACATCAGTCTCACCAACTATTTCATTTCTATGTATACAACAGCTGTGATGAGCAATCATTCAGTGATCTATCTGGATCTTTTCAGAAAAGAAGTGTGCCAATGATAAGTAATCTAATAGCGGACATGTTAACTTCAGGGTGAACACTTGATTGCCATAAAGCAGAAGAAGAGCAATTACAGCAGCCAGAACAAACTCAGAACCAATGTAGTTCTAAATCCAGCTTAACCAGTGTCTGATCTGTGCTGCTAAGACATTTCAGCCCCACTCCTTCTATAATCTTTTCCCACAAAAAAGAGCAGTATGAATGAGTGTCTGATTCACTGAGATTCCTAGGTAAGTGTTTGCCTATGTTGGTGACTCAGATTAGAAATCTAACTCAGAGGAGCTGTGGGAGATTGCTCTCTCTCTTCCTCTGACTGTGCATCAGCTTGCTCATGGCTTAAATTAGCCCTTGTTTAATACTTCCCAAAGCAATTGGCTGCCTGTCATACTGACTCTTCTGCTAACATATATTTTGGATCTGTCATGTTTACTAAGCACTAGCCAAAGGATACAGAACTAGTCCACAACTCAGTCTTGAAGCATACTTGCGAAAAAAGTTACCTAGTGGGCTCTGTAAAGCCACCTAAACATCCCGTTTCTTCTTGTTAATTTTTCAGCTTTGGCCAAAAGCTGAAAGGTCTGCTCCCCCTGCAGAGCCAACAGCACAGTTCATGCAACTGATTCCTAATCCAATGGCAATACAATCAGCTTAGTTTTGAACTAGCAGTTTAAACAGTTTAAATAGCCTGTTTCACTTTGTTCTGGAAACTAGTGAGGGGCTCCTCACACCCACACCACTCAGCAGGGCAGTGACAAGTGTGGAGCAGTGGGTGCTGCAAAATGTTCACCCCTGCATGAGGAAAAACACAGCTGTCGTCTCATTTCCTTCTGGTCCAAAGGTTTCAGCACCACAGAGACAACAGAAAAAGAATGCAAAAAAATATTCCTATTATTATGGAAAAATCATATGCTCTTATCTGAACTTTTACCTCATTTTACTTTTCACTTTATCCTTGCTCAGAAAGAAACAAGAAAAATAAGAAAACTCTCTCCTCTAGTGATTTGTTCTCATTAGAGTTCAGTCTCTGGCTAATTAAATAGCCCCAGGTGCCAGACAGAACCTTGTTTGCAATAACTTATCTTGTTTTGGTCAGTTCCTCAGCTCTGCTAGCCAACAGCAAAGCAGCAGATACTTCTTCCCACTGCTGTACTACGGTATAACAAAATTAGAGGTAATTAAACCTTCCATTTGAATCAGCATAAGTGGCATGGCATATCTCTAGGTCCTGATATTTTCATTGCCTAAAGAAACCTTCAATATATGGAGGAACTTCTCTCTTCAGACCATGATTTGTAACAGTGAAGAGTGTGGATTACACTGTTTGACCTAAATGACAGCACTTGACAGCCATCATTATCCTAACATGATTAGAGCATAATAAATTTGTTTCTCCTCACATCCTCCTGTCTATTGAGAGTTAACTCTGAGATATCACATAAGGTAAAAGAACAGGAGTGGCAAGTTATGAGGAATCTCCAGGATAATGTATGTGATGTTATGTTGGTCATGTGTTAGAAATCTCCCAAAGGAATTTTGTAATATTTAGTAGTAAGAGCAAACACCATTAAGGGCTTGGCAGAAGATGAGATTTTCTTACACCTCTCATAAAAATATCTATTAGACACAATTGAATGAGATCTTATTTGTTTTTTACTAGGCGGCACTCTTATCATTCTGAGTTTACTGTGCTGAATCCTAGGGAAATCCTAGTTCAGCTGGAATAGCTTCATGTTTCTGTCACACAAAACTATGTCCCCTGCTCTGACTTTAGCCTGGATCATTTTTATAGATGTAAAGAATAGTAAAATGGTAGTACTGCGGTAACTGGGGAGACAGTATAATCTGGTGGAAGAGAGTGTCCAAGCAACTGGAAGCAGGCTTTCTGTTTTTCACAAGCAGCCCATAAATGAGTTAGAAGCAGGGAGATTGTTTTACTGGCAGAGATATTTGTTGGACTGATAGAGTGAAGGTAATCATTGAGACAACTTCATGCACAGGAAGCTCTGGTATAACCACATTTCCAATGGGCATTATGCTAACACAGGGTATAAATCAGGATCCCCCCAGGCACAGCAGCACAGCTTTGATGCACTCAGAACAGGAGGGGTGGTTTAGTAAGCTATAAAATATCCCTTGTCTGAAGAGGCTTGTCTGGACACCGATGTTTTTATTTATAACATATAAGTCATATAGGTATAGTGGCTCATAAGAATGTTCTCATTAAGAATGGTTCTGGTTTTTTTCTTGCAGTTTCATATTGTCTGTTTAAAACAACAACAAAAAGACTCATGCCAATTTAAAGCTATTAAAATGAGATAATTTACAAATTGAATTTAGATCTGTAGACTTAAATCATTTAAAACCCTGTCTTTGCTTATACCAGTTTACTTTCCCTAAGCTAAGACCATATTGCTCAACAACCCAGCTGTGCTCTGACTCCAGCAAAAGCTGATGTACTCAAAATGATGTGGGAAAGGTGCTGCTGTGAGGGATGCTGACCTACCTCTTTTCCAGAGCACAAAGCAGTGTGCACCTTCCTCTCTTGACGCAAAGAATAATTTATGTGAACTTTTCAAAAGATTATGGAACCAGGTATTGCCTGGATATCACAAAAAGAGTGTCTTGAATATGCAAATCCTTCTATATTCTCGAACTAAATACCCTCAAGAATTAAACATAGCAGTTTCTTGATAAGTAATTGACTTTCTCCCACCCACTGAAAAGAAAGAGATAAAGGCTCTGTATAACATATGTCTGGATACATTCAGGTCGTACATAGTGACAAAACACAATATGCCAGAGATTAGTAAGTAGCTTCATACTGTTTGGCAGAAACGGAGAGAGGAAATCATAAAATTTTGGCACACATTCAGCTGACAGCATATCTTTATTGAATGAATATACATATCTGATAAGTGACCACTCAAGAGACTAGTATAATTTGGCTGTATAGCAGAAAAGGTCCTCAACAAAAGGTCAAATGAACTTGTTCCAAATATGACATGGAGATGTTTTTATGTAGTCAGTTAAGAAAAAGGTTTTCCATTGGAGCTGATTCATAAGGTTATCAAAAGCAAGAATATAAGGATTGATTCTTCTGAAAGGCAGAAGACATTCACTAGATTTACACGGGTTTGCTGGAAAAGCATTATACCATGCTGTGAGGACCTAAAGAACAAAGCCGCATATCTCGAAACACTGTTCCCACAAAGATAAGCCACCACAGCAGAGCTTTAGATAAGTGCAGACAGCACAGCAGGATGGACCTGATTCCAGGCCTAATGGAGGTAAAGGTTTGGTTAGCGTCTGGGGACAAAAATTCCCACTGTGGGAAACTGGGAGAAAGGAAATCCTTGCATATACCCATGCCAGCCCAAGTTGTGAGAACTTCCGTGAACTTCTTGGATACCTGGGACTTGAGCTGTATACAGTGGAACCTCCAGAAGGACCACTCGGGGCCCTCACCGGAAGAGAAGAAGACCAGAAGAGGACCAGTGGGACTCCATTAGAATCCACATGGTGGTGGCATCTTTGCTTAACCTCTCTCTCTCAGTTCCTTTCTCTCTCCCCTCAGCACCCCCTTCCTATTTTGATCTCTTTCTTTACCTCACATTTACTGTTAAATAAAATCTGTACTATTGATTTTGGCATATGTTCTCCTTTGCACCTTAATTCAGGCAGAGGCATCTCTTAATAATCAGATCCTAACATATGTTTATATCGGTAAATCCTGACCATGGAGATAGAGCAACAGCAAAACGCGTTTTGCTCCAGGAATAGAATAAGCTGTACTTGCAAATTGGCTTTTTTTGCTGTTTTAGAAACATTTCTATGTCTAGGGATTTGCTAGCATACTTATGTCAGACAGGATGGTGAAAACATCTCACTCCTTCCTAGCCCAGCTACGCCAGCAAATTTTTTTAAGGGCAAACATGATCTAAGTAAAGAAACTGTCATAGACCATTTTTTAAAAAGTTCTGCTTGCCTTAGTAAGACATACTGGAAATTATTTTGGATTTATCATATTAGATTTTATTCACAAGATATCGTTATAAATCATATTTTGGATTTTAGAGGATTCCAACTACTCTGCTTCTGCTTCATCCTGTCATTCTTTTCCTACCATTTTTCCCCTAGACAATAATGTGCTACCACTGCAAGCAGAGTTCATTTGTGGGAAAAGACACAAAGAATAATGTTAAACACTGTAGAAGAAAGCTAACTGCTTCCTGGGCTGCATAAGAAAAGCGTGACCAGCAGGTTGAGGGAGGTGGTTCTCCCCCTCTAATTTGCTCTCATGAGACCCCATTTGGAGTACGGTGTCCAGTTCCGGAGCCCCCGACATAGGAAGGACATGAACCTGCTGGAGTGCGTTCAGAGGAGGGCCATGAAGATGATCGGAGGGCTGGAGCGCCTCTCCTAGGAAGACAAAAGTGAGAGAGCTGGAGCTCAAGCTGGAGGAGAGAAAGCTCTTGGGAGATCTTATTGTGGTCTTTTAAAGGTATTTAAAGGTGATATTTAAAAGGTGATAAAGGTAATACTTAAAGGTGGCTTATAAGAAAGAAAGTTTTCAACAACAGGCCTGTTGTGACAGGACAAAATGATTTTAGAATGAAAGAGTGTAGATTTAGATTGGCTGTAAGGGAGATATTTCTTTGTAATGAGGGTGATGAGACACTCGAATAAGCTGTTCAGAGAAACTGTGGGTGCCCCATCCCTGAAAGTGTTCTAGTCAGATTGGATGAGGATTTGAGCAATCTAATCCCTGCCCATGGCAAGGGTGTTGGACTAGGTATGTTTAAAGGTCTATTCCAATCAAACGAAAGTGAAAACGAATATTCTTAAGTTAAGGCTTAGATGATAGAGGTTACTTGTATATCAGCTCCATATAGAAACGGATTTCATTATTCAATTTTAATCACTAAATTGAAATTCACAATTTAAGTAAGCGCAAATACAACAATGAGAGTTTCACATTTGATCTAGTCCCTCTAGGTCTCCCTTGTAGTGGAGGTACTTCTTTGGTATGATTCATCCACTCCTAAAGTAGACATCTGGAAAGGGTCAAATGAATCACACCCTAAAAACGCCTTTTGCTTTTTTTCAACTACAAAGTCTATCTAACTGAAATACTGTAGATGTTGAGAGTTATGTTAAATGAATTTCAATCCTACTACATATAATCATGACAGGATAAAAGACAACAAAAAATGGAAAGAGAGACCTGCCATGGAAACAGAAGATAATCTGAGCAAGCTTCATAAATCCATCTGTGAGAACTAAGCCTAAGTGAATAACTGTAATTATCTAAAAGAACTAAGTAAAATGACATCCTATTTCTTTACTCTCTTGCTTACTCATGAATGGAGGAAGGCAGACAGGATATTTACTTTTGTTTACTGACTAAATATATTTATAAGGCCTCTGGTTGAACTCGATGCATTTCTTTGTCCATGCACTTTTGCATATCTCATGTGATCCCTGTTTCAAATTCCAGAATCAATGGGCAAAAATGTATTGATTTCTCAGAGAAAAAAAATTAAAATAATAAAAAACTTTAAGCCTTTGCGATCTGTTTACCTTAGCAGCTAGAAGCACCTTTCCAATTATCTGCAGCTCAAAGAACAGAACTGATAACAAATTGATACCTTGCAGCAAAACTACTCCCACCTTGGCTCTAACAATCTTCCCAGTAGATTTTGAGCTGACGCTCAAGAGGACACTTCTCTCAAAGGCAAAAATAAGTTTTAAAAGAAAAGGAAGGAGGGCCTAGAAGGTTGCAGAGCCACAGGGGAGACGACAACTTTCAGGCACAATTAGGAATTGTGTCTTCCATGGAAATGAGGAAAACAGCAGACTCAGCACGACTGGCCGTGGGGAACCAAAGCTGTAGGTACTTGAGAACAGGTGTGATGAACCCTGATGTGACAATAGCAGAACAGAGACACTGGGAATATTGGTATAGGGAAAGAAGGCTTGGGGAAGAAAAAGGGAAATGGAATGTACAGGGAATCACAACAAATGGTGAAAAATGGAGACCTGGGATAGGAAGCAATGAAAAGTTAAGTGGGATCAATGTCTATAGGGACAAGCAAAAACTGATGAGTGGACTACAAAGCCCATGAAATAGAAAGGAGATGTCGGTCAGGTCACGGAACTCACATTGGTTAGGAACAAAACATGAAGAAGTCACAAGTGTAAATGCTTTACAACCCAATAGAGTTTGAAGAGGGCACTTATTTTTCTGCCTTGGCTCAGGGTTTCCATAGGACACATCTACTGTTAAATCTCTAAAGCAACATCAAGCAGTTAATTTAGCTTTAGCATACCTATCTTTACAAATGTTTATGACACTGTGCAGTTAGCATATTTCTTCAAAGACTGGTGGTAATGCAAGCTGTACGGCATTTTGTTTTCGGGACTGCAGACCAACTTTTTTTTGGTACTTTCTAAGAAGATTTAGGAGTGTCTAATAATATCACACCTATAATCGCTATTAACTTCAGTGTCCTCTCAGCAGTTAAGGAGTTTATTTAAGTGCACATAAAATACACTGGTCCAACATCAGTCATCTTCACCTTTATTTTAAGGACTGCTAATTTGCTTTGGAAAATTAATTCATCTTTTGTTAGAAAAAAGCCGTCACCAATTATTTTTTATGGATCCAATTCTTGGACAAGATCTTACTGCTGAGTTCAGTGAGGAACAATGGAATACCTGGAACCTGTTGCTTTGTTTAATATGATCTAGCTTCTTGTAACCATCAACTTTTTTAGCTTAAGGCATGTAAATAAATATTTTAGAATCACTCCCCAACACAAACTCTGCAGTATCTACAAGTTAAACTGGAGTTATATTCTAAAATGTATTAAGTATATTTTATTGTCTTCCAGGGATTTGCACATCGTCCGTGACCAGTTTACAAAGGCTTTGCATGTTATTGTTCCCAGGCATCAACCAAACAAACTTTCCCTGGCTTCTGAAAGCCAAGCTGTGCTCTTCCTTTTCACACATCATCACCGGTAATAACAATTCCAAAGGCAAAATTAAACCCCAAGATAATTCTAGGCCACCCCACTGTCTTTTAAGCCTGCAATGACATTACATAGATGTAATTGACTGGAACTTAAGCAAATAATTCTGGTAGGGAAGAAAAAGGAGATCGACTCACTCCATAGTCCCTAAATTGGTATACAGTAGTACTAGAAAAAAGATAATTCTAGATTTTAACTCTTCACATGTTTTCTTTAATTTTTAAAGCTTCTTTATTGGACTACCGCTGTTAAATTTCATTTTATATGACTGCATTGAAATAATTTCTCTAAGAATTTCATTTTCCAGAAGTAACAAATGCATCCATTCATCCATAAGTCCTTGATCTATAATGAGCTTGAAGATTCATTGTGAAATTTTCATTCTTTTGAGTAATTATTGTGATAAAGAGAAGTTAACAATCGGTTTTAAGCACCAAGTTAAAACGAGCCTAAATTATTAATTATTGCAGAAATGCCCTCAAGTAAACCAATAAATGAAAAGCAAAAATGCCTTTCCCAACAATTCAGTGCTAGTAATAATGTTAATTTGGCTTTTTTTTTTTACATAGGAACATAGGGAAAAACTGCAGCTTTCTGGAATTATACAAAAAGTTGCACTACATTGGATAAAACTATAGACAACCTCAGTGCTGAACAGAACAAGCTATAGTTCACACTCCTGCCACTCTTGTCCCCCCAAAAATGTATTTGTTTCTGTCTAAATGTAACTGTATAATCAACACTGTGCGTGAAGAATCCAGTCCAAGGCAACCAGTGAACTCCAGATTTCAAGATAAGAAAGAGTGGAAGATTTCAAGACAGGAAAGGGTGGAAGACAGGAAGCATTAGGAGACAGGAAACTATTATCTCTTTGACACATGTGGCTTCTGCTTGGCACTGGGGATGAGAGCATGAACAAAAGCAAGGACCCCTGCAGAGGTTATAAAACCTCATTTTCAAAGTCGCTGAACCTATACATCTCCCATTCATCTTAGTGGAGCAACTGCAAGTAAATCTTTAGGTCCAAGATGCCTCCCAAGTCCTTCCTTTCAAAAAAACGTCCATGATCCTGTTCCCCTGCCTCTCTCTCTATGGATGTCTAGGCCATTTCCACCTAAATTAGCAGCTTTCTGTCCTCTAGGAAATCCAAAGGAACAATGATGCTGAAGTGTAAATGAAAAAAAAAATAAAATTAAAGCCTGTTGCTAAGAGAGTTGTGCACTTCTGTGTAGTATATTTTGTTGTTGAAGACTTCAGTAGGTAAGCAGGGGTATTAGCTAAAGATGACAGAGTAAAAGAAGGAGGATTATACACAGAGATAGTAAGCTCCAAAGGGCCATGCAAGGCAGAAGAGATAGAGAGACAATTTTGCTTCTCCCAGCCAGGCTGATCAGTTTTACATTTCACACTTTATTGCAGCTCCTCTGTCACGGTTTAACCCCAACCATCAGCTAAGTACCACAGTCACTCATTCCCCTCCACAAGGTGGGATGTGAAGGGGAGTCAGAAAAAAAGGTAAAACTTGTGGGTTGAGGTAAGAACAGTTTAATAACAGAAACAAAATAAAATAAATTAATAATATTAGTATCAATAATTTCTTACCACCCACTGACTAAGGCTCAACGCATCCAGGAGGAGTGATCAGTGTCTCCTGGCCAGCTCCCTCTAATTTATATACTGAGCATGATGCTCTATGGTATGGAGTATCCCTTTGGCCTGTTCAACTCAGCTCTCCTGTCCATGCTCACTTCTGGCTTCTTGTGCACCTGCACACTGAGAGAGCATGCACACTGAGGATAAGCACTACTGAACAACAACCAAACCATCAGTGTTTTATCAACATTATTCTCATACTGAATCCAAAACACAGCACTCTACCAGCTACTACGAAGAAAATTAACTCTATCCAAGACAAAACCAGGACATCCTCCTAACGAGGTATTATGTTTGTGGGTGCTTCAAAGGCATTAGGAAAAAAATCAATGATCATATTACAATGTCCACTTTACAGGATGAACCACTGAGCCACATGCAATTTATTCTATAATGTCAGAAGAAAATACTTATCCCTTATCAATCTTCTAATAACTAGGAATGATAAAACATAGTGAAAACATAGTTCACTTTTTATTTTTTTTAATAATGGCCACTAAAAATAAAGCTCCAAGGGTTAACAATCAGAGAAATTAAGTGAAAACATAGATGTGAGGACATGCGTTTGGACATAACACTTCAAGTAATATTTGTGTCAGCATCAAGTAGCCGTCACATACTTGTGGTCACTGCCTCCAGGTACACGAGGCAGACATCAAAGAGACATGTCAAAATATACTGAAAGCTTTGTATTTATTAATTTGTGGGTTTGTTTTGTTTTGTGGGAAAAAATTCAGACTTCCTTAGTTCAAGAATGAACCTAATCCCTTTTGACTTTTGGACTGGCACCTCGTGATGGACTAGCCCTCTGGGCCTCTACACACCTTGGTCACAGAAATGTCCCCTTCCTCAATATTTTCATTATCTGTTGGCAGATTTATATTGAAGTGTCAAAAAACTACTTAATGCATTTGTAAAATCCAGAAAGCACCCTCTCCACTCATAAAATCCATATTTGACTGGAGACATTCATGTGTAGAGGTTTTTTTTCCTATTTCTTTTGAGGTTTTTTGAGATGCTACCTGGTATTGAAATAAAAAACAATTAACGAAACAACCAAACAGGAATTGAGGGGTGATATTCCTTCGGGGAGGGGGTTGGATGTTTGTGAGCTTCCACAGGCATACAAGCTGCTGCCTCACAGCGGAGTGACCCGAGAGAGGCAGCAGCTCCCAGCCCTTGCTCAGTTCCCCTGGAGCAGGCAGCCCCACACCGCGACAAATTATCACTCTATGAATAACATCATTAAGCAAACTCGGAGGGAAAAAATAAATTGCCATTCAGAAAATAGCTATTTGCTAAAAGAAGCTGTAGCTTGATGTACCACCTCAGGACAGCTCCTGCATTCACTGGCAAAAGTTTTCTTATTAAAAAACCCCAGTAATATAAAAAAAAAAAAGCCTCAATGCTTTTTCTTAAAAAAATCCCCACCACTACTTAAAATTAGGAGGAACTAAGGCAATAGATATTCAATTTTGTCTAATATCTTAAAATTCTCTATAAGTTGCTCTGTTATACCTAAATCTTTTTAAAGAGTACATAATAAAAGCATATACAATTGTGTTCGCCGCAGATTAAGTACTTTCATAATGCATTTGTGGACTGCATAAATGTCTCTTCCAGCTTTCAGTTGTTCAGACTAATACCCAAAATTCCACTACTGTTTCTGAATACATAATGGAATACAATGATCACAGCTATCATTAAAGTAACTTGCAAAAGTCTTAGAGTTAGCATCATATAAAAAAGAATGTGAATTACTTTACGAAACTTTCAAAGCTCAGAAAAATTTTATTGTTTTTTTACTACATTTTCATAAGATATTAGCCTATAATACTTTCACTATGATAACAAAGTACTTTTATGCAGGGACTTATGGTTTTAAAATTTGGTTTTTTTCTCCACTTTAAGACCATTTGCCTCATTCACAATTAAGGCATCTGTTTTTTTCTTAATTAATATATCCACACGCATTTTAGAAACTGGGGCAATGGTAAGGGATGTCACAGGAGCGAAGCCATTAAATTTCTAGAGTGATACCCTTTGTGTTTATTTACAAACATTTCTGTTACTGTAAACTTAAAAAAGGCTATTTGAAATGAACTTGTGTTACAGCTATAAACTTATAGTTATGCCACATAAAAAATTTTGATTGACTTTCTTTTTCTGTTCTAGCCTGGAAAAGATAGCCTGACCCATAGTAGTACCATTCGCCTACCATATCCTCTAGATCAAGAGAAAAGAATCAAAAATTTAAGGAAAAATCGTCAAAACTCTAAATAGGGTCAGACACCAGGTATGTAACAGAAAAGTCTGACCATCACAGCACACTTCCTACACATGATGGTAACATATGACCCAGATAATTACACGCTCCCAAACAAAAGGGAGAGGAGTGTGCTGTGTCAGAGCACTGGAACCAGTCCTTTTGAACCTTATACCTCGTGACAGGCATCCTTAAATTGAGCATCTGTCTCCAGACCCACCAGAGACTCTGGCACAGTCTGATTCCAGTGGCTGAGCCCTGCTCTGGTAATTATTTCTGGTGTCAGTTACGCAGGCTCTGTGATCCAAAAGATAGGCCCCCATGCAGCCACCACACCGGTTCTATCCCAGCGTCCCTATGCATGTTCTGCAGCAGGGCTCCAGCACCCATCCACACCAGACCCTTTCCAGTGATCATCCGTGCCAAGAGGATGGAGTTTTTGAGAGACTCAGTAACAACATGGGGACTTGGTGACACGAGGTACTTATGTCTCCACTGGAAGAATATATTGTTCCCTCTTGCTGTCCTGACGGAGTGAGCGTAGAGAAAGATAGAGTTCTGTGACACTTGCACTGAATGAATGACCCTCCCAAAGGACAACATGCTGTAGTAAATGCTTTTTTTTCTTGCTTTTCTGAGCCTGAGCACTGTTTTGATGACTTCCAGACAGCAGTTTTGACCAATGGGCAATAACTACAGGGTAATGCACTTGGGTGTCTCAAAACCCCGATATTAAAAAAAGCACAGTATGATCAGGCATCATGATGCTAATAAAACTTTCTGACAAGAATAATTGCCATTTGGGGAGATCATGTGTAGGAGCAGTGGTCTCTCCTTGCTTCACTAATCCTGCTGATAACCCTGCTTTGCTGCAGGCTTGGGCAAGAGCCAGTTGCAGTGTGATGTGGCATCAAGAACTCTGCTTTTCCTCCACCACCAGGTTTTTACACCTGCTCACCTTTTGACCAAAAGACCACTACCAGCACAGACAACTGCTATTTTACCTGATTGTTTTTATTTTCTGCTTCATTTCATTCTCCAAAGAGAGAAGCAATTAGGTCATGGCAAGGTGTGCTGCCCAAACATACAATGGCCTCTTGCCTTTCTTATCTTATCCTTTTTTTCTTACAGGGCTGTCTTCAAACTCTTTCTCCCAGTGAGATTCCGTCCTCAAATCAGTGTCTTCTCAGAGTGCTCTTTGAAGGGGAGGCAGCAGATAAGGACCACCAGGCCATGTAGTTGTGCTAAAGCAGATGAAGCACTCCGTTTCCACAGGATTACATGATGCTGGTTTAAGACCAGCACTTGCCATTTGGAGACTGGCTCACAAAATGAGTGTATCAAAAGCTCTGAAAATTCAGGTGCCAATAGGCTGGCAGCCCAAGTTGCCAGGAATGTTTTTTACGTATTTCAGGCATGATTGATTGTCCTGGCTCAAGTATGACAACCAAAGCTGCAGTAACCTTTCTAAAGCATGGAACACAATAAGGTGGAGGAACCAGATCTCCTAAAGAGATCATCTGAAATCTCCCAGCCAAAGTCCATCCCGAATTCAGAAGCCAGTACTCCTCAGTATGTCTTCCATTTGATCCTAGCTATCTCGATGTGGGCTACTATGTAATTCAGAAATACAAGGTATGTCCACAAGTTGGCCTGGTTAGCATTTTATAGTCCTGAGATATATCAGAAACACCTTCTCTCAAAATCACATCACAAAACTTCTTTGGATAAAGATCCTTGTGCTTCCACAATTTCTATCATCCTACTCATGCCAGTGGAAAAGACTCAACAACTTTGAACATAATCAAACACAACATTGATCTTCAGCATCTTTTACAGTGGGATTACTGAGTATTTATAGTTGAAAGATAAAAGAGAGTGGGAAAAGAGGGAGCTGGTTCATTAAGGGCATACTCATCCTTTGTTGTCTCCTAAAACACAAGATGAAACACAGCTGCATTACTGTATTTTTAGTTCCATCTCTATTTATACAATTATATGGTTGGATTTTGAAACTGTAAATTTGCTGTTACAGATTGCATAATTTAGTTTCTGTATTGCACTGGGGTCATTCTCAGTTCTATTATGCAAGTGACAGGTGTGGGAATCAAGCAGAACACAGAGCTTGTGGTAAGGGGACTGTAGAGAAGTGTTTCAGAGGGAGCACCAGATGCACTGCTCTGCCCAGGCCAGCTGCGACATTCAACAGAAAGGCGAGTGTGTGCATCATCCCATCTCCCCTCAAGTCAAGAGCACCACTTAACAACCCTGGGCACATCTGTTCCTGAGGACTCTGATTACTTCTGTCCTCCTAGGGGTCAGTAAGGTCACAGGAATCTTCAAATTCATCTTGGTTCATCTTTATGTGATAACATTGTCATGATACCAGACCTTATGTACTGCACATGATTCGCTTAAAACTTGTTTTTTTACATGAGTTATAGTTTACAGTCAAAGGTCTGATATCCTGCAACAGGCAAGCACCGCTCTGAGTAGACAAACTTAGTTTCTTGGAACATACTAACATTTCTACAATTATTTTTCCTCAGAGATGATGACAGTTCATGACACTAAACTGCAGTAAAAAACGGAGCCTTTTCTGCAGGGCAGTGTAGATATGATACTCTATTTGTTACTAGTCTAAATTAAAAAACAATCTTTTAATTTGAAAATTTAGAGAAACTATTCAGAATATTAATTAGTCAAACTGGAACATAGCCAAGACATCAAAGTTTAACATCCTTGCTCTTGTAAAAAGTAGCAAAGCATATTTTTCCTATGACACTAGAAGTTGAGGATCTTGTAGAAAAATGTCCATATGAATACAAAACAAAGTGCCATACTGGGGCATGGTTTCAGTAGTTGCTTTTGGGGGTGGTGGTAGGGGAACCAAACCAAACCAAACCAAACCAAACCAAACCAAACCAAACCAAACCAAACCACAAAAATGCACTGCTAGAAACAGTTGTTTCAAAGATCTTGGATTTTTTTGATTCTTTAATTGCATCCAAAGTGAGTAATAATTGGAATTTGATATTGCGATTAATAAAACAAAAGGTTATTTTCAAACAAAGAACTTCTGGTACAAGGAAAGCCCTATACAGTAGCTATTTCTAATATGAGATATGTGGAAACAAGGGAATCACAAACAGTTATTGCAAACATGCACTACGTACATCCAGCTTATTGATGAAATACACCATTCAAACATAGAGAAAAAAAGCCTGACATTTAAATTCCAAGCATTTTGAAGTGATAACAGATCTTCAATACCGACCTTAGATAGACCTCTAGATCTGTTGCAGGTTAGTACTTTTATGGACGTATAGAAATGCATTAAAAAATGAGAAACAAAAAAACCAAATAAACGAGCCAATCTATATTAAAAAAGTTAGACTACCACTCTAGTAGTGTTAGCATATCACCCAACGACGGTCCCATCTGCTCTCCTATATTTTCTGCATTTGTTGCTTCCTCATGGATTGGAGAGGTACCTTTGCACGCTCCTAACATGCACACATACACAAACTCCCCCCATCCCAGAATTACATATCTCAGAAAGTGGAGCTCTCAATATTTTTTTCATTTGAGCTATTTCTTTTTTTTTATTTTAAGAAAATTAATTCTTTGGTTCTGGTTCTAAACGTGAGAAATTTGCTTGAACGAGTCATATTCTGGAAAGGAACATTTGAACAGCTAGTGTTTTCTTCCAGGAGATTTTTTTTTAATATATATATTCAAGAAACCAGGCATTTTCTACTTTGTACTTTCATTTTCTCTTTGAGGTCTTCATACCTGTATAGTAGAATTTCAAGCTGAATGGCAAGAATGAGTTCATGTCCTAATACTCAGTTAAACTTCAGTTCTGAACTGCAAAAATGGACTATTGATAATATGTTTCCTCTTCAGGATATATGAAAATCAATAATTACGTTAGTGAATTTTGCAAATCACAACAATGAACACCGAAAAAAGCCAATGAGAAAGTCAAGATTTCTATCTTTAAAATAAGACTATAACAGCATGAAGTGAAGAAGGCATGGGCTCACTTGGTAAACAATAAAAAGAAAAAAATATATAATTGAAGCACTGCTCACTAGAGAGCTCCTTTTAATCATCATACCTGATGAATCAAGATTCCTTCAGAAAAACTACTGCACATTCATGTTATTGAAGTCTGAATCATAATGCATCCTTATAAGAGGGCTGAAAACAAAGTGCTCTGCTTGTGACTTTTCCTAACATTTGACTTCTTGGTTTCAAAACCTTCCTAGCAATTTTAAGTGTTTGCCGTTTGTTATATGGCTGCTTACGTGCTACAGCTTCGTAAAAGGGCAAGTTACTGGTTTCACATCATGATCCTTGATTTTAATTTCTTCTCATTTTGGATGACTAAGTAACGTTTCTCAAACTGCACATCTGAATGCAGTGGCTATTTTTAAAATTGTTCTTCTTTTATACAGACAAGCTGTTAGCCCACCCAACAATTATATACATTCCCCATCATTGTAAGATTGTGTAAGGGTATACAATACAAAAAGGATTATTAAGAGAGCCAAAATTAGTATACTAATGATTCAATTTGACAGTTTCATTATGTATAATGTAGATAAAACTGAGAACTCTTTTGAATTACTCCTGCCATGTTCTGAACAAGACCACTAAACCAACTTAGAATAAACTGGCTTATGTTTTTTGTAATAAATTTATCATAATGGTTCATATGTACACAGCCATATATTTTTTCTTTTTATGCCAAATGTTCAGGACAGTATTTTGATCTAATTATATTTCACCTAATTATAGTTCATCATGGTTAAAATATCAAATTTAATGGTATGTCACAGATTAACAGAATAATTTGATTTCTACACTGTTAATTAGAACTTACATTTACATGATTATGGAAAGTTATATATGAATTACAAAATTAATACTTAATGCCTAAAAAAACCCTTCTGCCTGTTTCTAAGAGGATCTACAGACAAATGGAATTATTAAAATATATATTTAGGCATTTAAGGTCAACTGATGGATTTATTGGGGAACTATGCTCTACTACAGACATCATAAAAGTAAAAACCTAGTTAATAAGAAATTAGGTACTCCTGGCTAACAAACTCAAACATAAACTTGGAACATCCTAGGGATTCTCTGGCTAATCAACTCACTTGCATTTCTCTTCTGGTGTACATCCACAGTCACTGAGATGGGAATGTTCCCCGTCCCCCAGGTGCACCCACTCTGCAGTTCAGACAGAAGCGGAAGCAGGAATGCCTGGATACGTGCAGGAAAAACCCAGTTCCAGGCTCTGTAGTGCCACACATGTCTCATCACACTGTCATCTTACAGGTGGGAAGGACTTGACAGCTAAAGAAAGAAGATGTGTTTGGGATTTCCTAGGGCAGACAAGCAAACACAGCCATTCGAACCCAGAAGATGCTAATAACTCCATGGGAAAGGCCTATTCTGGCCTGCTACAGACCCAGGGCAGATGAGTTTCTGCTGACATCACCTGAAGATGTGCTACTGGTAGCTGGGGAGATAAGTCATTCCGTGCTGGAGGGCTGGGTGACCTGTGCTGCCCTGCAGTTATGTCTGCCCTCAATATTTGCCCAGGAGGAGATCCTTCACCACTAGCTACTGAGCTGTAAAAATTATCAGCTCTCCTACCTTAAATGCAGCTAGTACACACTTCCCATGCCAGAAAGGGTGAGCATGTCAACAACATAATGGTGACAGTCACTTCGCAGGCCGCAGTCAGTCATAGGGGCAGTGGCATATGACACTATGAACTGTGCAGAAACGTGCAAAATACTGAAGAGATCCAGCATTCATCTGGAGAGACAAGCAGGGATTGAGTTCCTTCCCTGTGACATCAGCCCTTTATGCAGATTCACGAAACAATGAAGTCCAGCAATTATTATAGTGGGTGAAGAAAATCAGAAAAGGAATTAAAGTATATTTTGTACATTTTTATTTCTGAGTCCATGGCAGGTTACACTTCTGTGGTAAATAGCACACTGAAACGTCAAACGACACAGTGTGTAGCTGACTGTAAGAAAGCTCCACGTTGTGGGGATGGTTTGGTTTCGGATCATTTTAAAGTATTCTAACACATCACAAAGGCAATTTCCTGTCCTTTCCTGCTTTTTATTTTTTCCTTCGCAAATTCAAGTACCAACTCACTATGCAAATTTATCTACTGCCAAGATTTAGCAGAAATATCAGTTACTTGTGTACAATTGAAGAAGGGTTATAAATATGCAAAGGAAATTTAAGTACAAAGATTTGCAAATCAAGGAAGGGCTCTTGGCTGTCACGACCTCTTTCTGAGTTTAAAACCTGAGATTAACAATCTAGTATAAATGAAACTAAAATAAAAAGAAACATATTAAATTTCCTAGTCCTTTTATTTCCCTTTCTTCCTTTTTTTTTTTTTTTAACGAAGACATTCAATAGCAATAGAAAGTAAAAATAACTTGCATTAGGACAATGTGCTTTTATTTCTTCCGCTACAGCACTGGACTTCTCTGGCTTCTTCCCAGGAAAGAAAACTCAAGGAAAAGTAAGATGAAAATGTAATACAGTTAAAAAATTAAAAATTAGGAGTCATCTGGTTTTGGGTCTTAATAGTATAAAATTGTAGTCCTTTAAATAGCACTGGTTCAAACACACTATCACTCTGGGAAAGCTTGGCATTATATTACACTTTCAGAAACCCTAGGATGATAGAAAAACAGACAACAGGTGGAAAATATGTAAATAAGTCTTTTCATCATGTACTGACTGAACCAAATATCAAAGCCTGAATGGAGCTAATTAGCTACTGAGGCAGCTGTTGAAAATTTGTCCTACCTGAGAATCTCAAAGGGATTCCAACACTGCAGTCATGCTGGGAGCCCAGCTCATGTCACACACCGGATAACGTACAGGAGAGTCATCACCGCAGAGAGCCTCATGTCTTCCCATGTTGTCACCCCAGGGGGGACCTATCTCAGATCACAGACACCAGGGACAGCGGTCAGAGAGCGGCCCATCATCAGAGTTAGCTTAGTTACAGGTATAGGTGATATCACAGTCCCAAACTGGGTTTACTGCTTGGTTACACATTAAAACTCCCACCTTGTTAAGCCACAGGTTCTCTTGAGAAAGTAACAAAAATGACGCAACTTTCACTAGCAGATTGCAGATCTGGTTTCTTTTCCTCTGCCTCTCTTTCAATCCAGACCCAAACTCCGATTCATAAATTATGCTTAGTCAGTGGGCACCTACAGGTCCAGCCAGACATACAAATTAATTTGAACTGAAGGAAACACTGTTTTTCCTTTGAGTTGATGCCCTGCCCTTTCTCTGGCATCCTCAGAGCCCATCCATACTTTTCCTTGACAGTACATGGTCACATTTATGCCACCACTGCACATCTTCTCACCTGGCCACAAATGTTCAGATTGTCCCAAAAACTCATAAAATAGCTTATACATCTCGCCCTAGGCTTCACCTTTGCTTCTATACGGAATTACTGTCATGGATGCTGCAGAAGCTGCAATTAACTGTTTATATTATGTAATAAATCTTTAGCTCTTAAGGTCTTCCAAAAGCAAGGCAGAAGTTCTATGTTTAGTGAGAGCAATAGTCTGATGATGGGACCATGCTCTTCTTACCACACCGGGAATGGGATCTGCAGCACACTCTTTTTTACTCCCTCTGTGACAAGCAAATACTGTGGAATACCCACTTTAATAGAAAAGGTACAGGTTTTTTTCTCTTATTTTAGATGCAGGAAGTACTGAAGAGTCCTCAGGGTGGATATGGTAAAACTTGGGGAGGTTTCCCTTTGATTTCCTTTAAAATATTTTTTAAAGCTCATGTTGTGAAAGAATATCCTGAAAAGCAAGTTCCTTATTTTGGAATTCATTATAATTTGGTTAAATTATGGATAATTTCCAATAAAATTAATTTGTTTCAGTTATTGGTCACAAATTAAACTGGCAGGCATGTGAACTAATAGATAAGAAAGTTTTATGAAATAGTGTCTGTCTTATTAGAGAGAAGCCTGTGGTTTCAATCATATTAAAAAATGACAGAAGTTGCTGGCCATTTCCAATACAGACACCTCTGTCCTACTAGTAGATTAGTGTCCTTTATTACTGAGTATTTGAACACTTTCAGCCCCATTAGGCATCTTTTGTCTCCTTATAAATAGCTGTAAACACCATATTTTGAAAAACAAAAATTCCCAGATATATATAAGGGAGGTAAATAAATTCAATAACTCAGCAAGATGAAAGACTAATTTGCTCAAATGTGCATTCTACAAGAATGTAAAAAGCAATGAGTTTTACTGACAGATAAGTCTAAAAAATTTTATTCAAATTTTTACAGTGGAAATGGTTAAAAATATAGATGTGTGTGTGTGTGTGAGTGTGTGTGTAAACTAATATTAAATATTAAACTAGAAACAGTTAAACAGATTTTCAAAATTCTGTGTCTGTTGAAATTGAATATATGCCTGTGCATGAACTGCTTCATATACGTAAAGAAAGGAAAAGACTGAAATATAAGACTAAGCATTTAACCTCATGTAAGAATGTTCACACTGGCAATGCCAATGGACATGCTCCTATGAAAACCACAGATGTGATAATTTTATGAATACATGACCAATTAAAAAAAAAAGAGGAGGTATTTTTATAAGTTCACAGCAAAAAGCACCTTGTGCACATACAGTTTGGAAAGCTTCACTCTTCCCCCGTTCATATCCTCCACTGAACATCACAATAGGACTTGGTAATCTGTAAAATAGCTAAACTAAAATACAAAATTTATAAAAAAAATAGGAGGTTCTGGAATACGGCAGATAAATCAACTGTAATGGTTTCTGAAATAATTTTTTGATATATTTTATTAATTAATAACATACTTATTTCTCTGAAAAGACTGTGGCAAAGATTATTTTTCTAGGATTAGTTTCTTAGTTCACATATTATTGAGTCATAGATACAGCTTTGGAAAATTACATGACTATACTAGGGAAATATCCTGGGTGTGAAAGAAATTCAGAGATGATACTGAAAGTCATGCCATGATTTTATGAATTTCTATCACTAGGAAAAGTATTTGAATGATGGGATACTGAATATTTTTGGAATCTCGTCTTATTTAAATTATCTTCAAGTCATACTTCTTCGGGAAGTTTCCTATAGTATAGAAGTTTTTTTCTTAATTAACTGAAAAAAAAATGGAGTGGCTTAGTTTTGTCACGGGGTTCAGGCAGTAAGAAATGGACTGAGAAATCTTGCACAGCACAAAGGTGAATTCAGGCCCAGTGTAGATACAATGAGCTTTGCAATATGGCTACTCACACCTAAAATTAGACTATATCAAAAAGTAAAATTCAAGTGCCACTTCCTCTAAAAAGAAAAGGCAAAATCTTAACTCTTGGGTTTTTTTTTTAAGTTTTCTTTGTCATGGCCACAGCTAGAGATTTATGCTTCTCCCCTCCACCTTGCCCTCACGCCTGCCTTGATTTTCTGCTTTTATTTAAAAATAAAAGATAGAACCTTCAGGAAATCACCAGAGAAATGCTGTGCCAGGTTCCAATAAAAAATAAAATGTGCTGACACAGATTTTAAGGTCAGGAGGAAAAATATGATAATTCAGTCTGACCTTTTTCAAAACACAGAAAATTGGGAGGTAATACTTGCAATAAGTTATTTTTATTAAGTTTACAGTTTTGCACAGTGACAGCTTAAGTTTTCTCTCACTAGTTGTACATTTAGTAGGATTTTTCCACAGTTATCTGGCAATGTTTTCAAGGAAAACTTGAAGGTAAAGAGAAAAAAGGATTTCTTAGTTTGAAATATGCTGACTGTGGACTACACAATGTCATTTGACTGCCTGTATCAGATATAGACTCTCCCATTTTCTGCAAGCAATCCACAGGATAGCATTCTTCTACAATGAAAAGCTGAAATGTGCATTAGGACACCCTTCATGCCAAATACAGAAGATGAGTGATCTCTTTCATTCCTTTGAATGCTCAGGATATTCCAAACAATTACCAAAAAATATAGAGAGAGCTAAATTTATAAATAAATTTAGAAAAAAACCTTTTCACTATATACTTTTTGAAAAGCTTGAGCTCAGTCAAATGGAATGCACAAATACATTTTAGGAAAAATGTATTTGTGTGGCAGTTTTGGATTTAACCTTTTTCATTTTTTCAGCTCTGCAAGTTTCTGTTTTAACAGACATTAAAAATATTCAAGTGTTTTGCTTTTTAATGATTTACATGACTGTGGAGTTTTTCTCAGAGATAGAAAGAGAAAGTGTTTTCCTTGACCTTTCTGGGTAGGCTGATCCTGGAAATTTCAGTTCAGAGACATTTTCAGAAATTTATAACCCCTCCAAAACCATTTTTTGGCTTTTTTAAACCTCAGGCTTATTAAACACATATCAGGTAGTTAGAACTTCCCCAGTGGGGATATTTGCAGCTGCAGGTGGCACCAAGTGTTGCTATCACAGGCAGTGTTCCCCCTCTCTGTGTTCGTGCGTATGCCCAGCTTTGGCTGTGCCAGACCCTGTGCAAAAGGGTTCAGTTTCTTCCAGCAGCTTTTCCCCACAAACAACTGAGGAGTTTATTAACCACAGGGTCATTTTTTATTGCAAAGCTGCCACCTAAGAATGGGGTAGGAGCTTGGAGCTGTGTCTCCCAGAGAAAATGCTGGATGTTTTTTGGCTAGGAGAGATATATATCCATTCAGGAAGAAGTTACACCTGGGACAGATCTAGATTATCTGTCACTTGGTTACATTCAGTTATGGATGCAACTGCCCTTCTCCAAATAGTTGTAAGTCCTCGTGAGCAACAGTCACATCAGTGCACATTCCCCCTGTCTGCTTCCATGTGCAAGAGCTGTATACTTTATACCCCTTGACATGTTATATAAAGTTTGAGAGGACTTGAGTTAATTAAAAAAGGTAGTCATGATCTGTTAGGTTTGATATGAAACCTTTAGAGTGACAACGCAAGATTATTCTGCAGAAATCCCAAGACCTCCACACAAATGAACTCAGTTGATAATGTTTATTGACAGAACACTGGTATAATCTCATTAATATTTGCAAATTTCAATTACAGGGAGGGCATGAGCCTGTTTAAGTAGTCACAGTTTTCCATTATGATTGGAACAAACACCAATTTATTAATTTGTCTCCTAATTTTGAAAAAGGTGAAAGTGTGATGTGGCTAAGAATGATATGTGATGAAGTAAATTATTTTTGCATAGATGTAATGTTATTTTCTTCCTGTGACATTGAAATTCTGTGTCAAATTGTGGGAGAGAGGAAAGGATAAGAAAGCATAGGTCATTCCTCATATAAATGAAAAATTGACATGGATCACTAGCATTACGAAAGCAAGTAATAGAGTATTTTGTTATTCAAGACCCGAATCTGCTGGATAAAAATCACTATTGCAGTTCACAAAAAGGGGAGTAACTGTGTATTTCCGAAGAGGAAGCGAAAGGCAATGAAATTACATTTTGATCCTTTTTTTTTTCACCAAATATTTTCCCAAAATGAGGAAATGAACTACTAATCAAGCAGAATATTTTGACAGCAAGACTCTGTCCTCCTAAGGATCCCAACCAAAACTCTTGAAAGAGAAGTTTGCAAGACATCAAATGGCAGGGATTTCATGATATATATTTCCATCTTCTATACAACTGTATGCTTATAGACATTAACACAACAATTTTTTTACTAGAGTAATGGTTTATTTCCTCCTGATTTGTTTTGTAAATAATACAAAGCATTATCTTTACTTTCTTATTTATATTATTTGGAATATATCGCACCAAAAGGCTACAGTGCAGAACTAGAACCATTGTCTACCTCAACTAAAAATCAGAGCGAACCAGTTCATGCGGAGGCAATGATGTTAGACTAGGACAAGGATAAAATAAACCCTCTGAAGCAAACTGTGCCCTCCTTCTACTCAAAGAGCAGAACTAGTGTGTTTATGCATCACACATCTAACACAAAAGCAACCATTCAGCCCCAGAAAGAATAGCTTGCAGATGTCACTGCCAGGCACAGTTTGCTGTCAATCTAAAAATAAGATACATGATCTTAAAAGGAGCTGAAGAAGCATTCTAGAAACTCTTTGCTAAATAGCAAAGGGCTGGACACATGGCAGAGTGAACAAGTCTTTTCCAACACAGGGTAGATGAGAAGTGTTAAACTTTTTTCCTAGAGCCTGCTGGAGCACTCAGAAAAGACTGTAACTTATTTGAGCAGCCAAAGAATTACTTTTCTTCACAGCCCAGGTATAGAGCACACTGCAAGAGGTCACTGCCATCCTAGGCTTTCTATTTCATTCTGCTCCTGAAAGTACAACAGTGAAACACATCTGCTTTGGCATTCTTCATTAGATGTGACAAAAAAAATAAAAAAACTACCCTAAAAAACCCCCGAGGTTGGAACCACAGGCTCATCACCTATCATGGAAGATGTCACTCTGTCTCATCAGGGTGCACAGTGTGAATGGATCTGGACTCATAGTTCCTTGGAGGGAAGATGAATATGTTTGGTGGCAGCTGGTAGAACAAGGAATATACTGAGCTCATCCTTCCTTTCCTTCTGGCTCAGAAAGACCTCCTCCTGAAGGAGAACAGCTCCAGTCAAGCTGAGTAAGATGTGCTGTGAAATAGGAACTGTTTACAGCTTTTCAAAATCTGATTTCAATATGGAGAATATAGATTACTTATCATGTCTCTAAGGCTGCAAGCAAGAGAGGGTTCAGATAAATCAGAAAGGTACTCTTGCTCAAGGCCTTGCTAAAAACTACCTCTGGGCAGCCCTTTATCCCTAATGATCAGGCAGAACAGATGGCTAACGGGTTTCAGTCTCTGCCTGGAAGCAGTGGGGTTTATTTTGTGCCCAAAATCTGGTCCCATTCCATGGCTGGATGCCCACTACAATCTGCACTCTGGAAAGAGTCTGAGGCCAGGGTCAGATCAGAGGAGATAGGTAGTAGAGGACCAGAGGAGGAGCCCAGTGGGTTGAGCTGGACAAGCTCAACTCATTGGTTTTGCAATAGAAGAGGCCACAGCACAAGAAGCTCTAAAACACAGGCTGGGGGGTATGATGAAAGTCAGTAATAATTCAAGTAGATCACTGGAAGAAGCAACAAATACTAAATAAGCAAACTACGAAATACTTATATAAATATTTCCAAAGTCAAAGAGGTGGTAATCTTATTTTTTCTGTGTATACATGTAAGGGAATGGATTAAGAAATGCCATTGGTTGGAAAAATAAACCTGTATCTTTCACCTTGCCTATTTTCAGACTATAAAAGAATCAGTTCCTATGTAGGTTTCAAAATTATCCCATATATTTGAATAGGCAGTCAGCGACAAAACCAGCAATGCAGAACAGTTAATTCAGATGCAAATATTAACAATTACAGTAACACAGAACTCATATAGTTAGCACTGTAGGAACAGATACTTTGATAATGAAAACTAAAATAACTGCTGGTACCCATAAATTCAGAGATTCTTACCCTACATTTTTATAAAATTCAGTCTGCATAACAGTGCACTAACTGAACTGAATTTAAAATTCTGTGTGCAGTCTTTAAGATAATTTTTGAAAAGGGTAGCCTTCTGAGGATAGTTATTTAAAATTCAGAAGGCTGCCCAGAATATCAGAGTAAGTTCAGCATTAGTGTAATTTTTCAACCTGACCCCAGAGGCCTACGAACTAAAATGCCAGCAGATTAAAATGCCTTTTAAGAGCCATTCTGCACTAAGTGTATGTATGACAGAGTTATACTTTGAGTTATAAGCAGACAGTATCACTTTGGAGGCAGCAGCTGCCACAGTCAGGCAAGGACAATTTTGCTGTAGCATGTGTCAAACAGTTGTAGTATCAGGCTAATTGGGAGGTCTCCATCACTGTAACAGCAGCTTCAAGGTTAGTTCAGGGAGTGGGGGTCAGAGTCAGGCCTGCACCCTGCTGAAAGCAGTCAAGAGGAAGGCACAATTTTGGCCAGAGTAACATCTGTTTTTCCACAGTTTATAGGAAGTTATTGGCACCAGTACCACATTGTCACCAAATGTGTCATGATCTTTCTCCCTGAATGTTTCAGCCTAACATCTGTTCAAAGCATCTTTGTAAAATGGTCTGAAATATTTAACAGACAATTTATTGCAGAAAAAGACAATGTTTTGACATTGAAGCAGTCTGCAAAGTGATTTGCAAAGCTGGATCATAATTTGAAGCTTTTTCCAAGAAACAGGCTAGAGGAAAAAGCCTCATTTTTGAAAGAAGGGCACCTGAAGAAATCTCAAACTTGTGGGAAATTCTTTGTCTGACCCAGATTTGAGACTGGCTACTAGTTCACTATCCATTAACAACTGCTTGGTATGAATCCCTCTTTTTGTGGACCGCATGAGTTGTATTCATGAACTGAGAGCTACCATCCCTGAAGACCAAACTGAACGGAAGAAAGAGACAAAGGCAGAGGCACCAGCGGCATTACAGCAGGATGCAAGGAGCAGGACGCTCTTTAGATCATGAATTACAGTTGTAGTTTGTAGACGTGTTTCAGACACACACCAAAGAAGCTCCAGGCCGGCTTTAGATCTACTCACTTAACTATTCCTTTTTAAGTAACAGTGATAAATAACTTAAACTTTTTAGAACACTCTCAGATCTCCTTAATCATTATATGCCATACTGAGTGAAAAAATTCATTTATATTTAGGCAAGAGGGTGTACAACATATATTAAAGCATTAATTAGAAATCAATATGCAGATGTATTTCATAAACAACCATACAGCACGTCTCTCAAATTTTTATGAAGGATCTTTCATTATCTGCTCCTACCCTATTGTTTCTAAATATATTTATGGAGTTGCAAGCTATACATAATTTTCCAAGCATGAAGAACTTTAGGGAACTCAGTGGTTTCACTAAAGCAAAGTAAGTGACGTATTTATCATCTCAACTTCCAAACTAATCTAAGCTAAAAATCCTGGTATGCTTCGTTACATTTCAATGTTCTAAAAAAGTCTTCACTTCTTTGTTGGTCAAGGCTTATCGCTCCTACTGAATAATGAAACTGATATTTGATTATTGCCTATTTGTCAGATTCAGATCCATTTTTTTAGGTTGGGAACACTAAGATCATTATGTATGTGCTTATGCAAAAATTAAATCAGACTCCTTGAAACTCTGTTAAAAGCATCACTTAGAGAAAGAAATTACTAAAATATTTAGATTTGTTCTTTCTCCCAATTTGAAACCTCCAGAGGTATTAAACGCAGCTTGCTGAAGCTGTAACTGTAAGTAATGTCCAGAGAAGGCACTGGGACCTCATGACCTTGCCCCTTGAGATTCAGTCTTATGACACACCTGGGGTCACAGCATTTGGAGGCAATTATTTTACCATTGGAGGGAAATTATTAACTGTCTGCTAGGTAACTTTTCCCCAAGAGCACTGTAAGTTACATACGCAACTCCTGAACCACAAAACTGATATTGTAGGACTATGCCAAGAAGTAGAATCTCTTCCAGGCAGCCTTTCAATGTGTCCACACCCAGACTAATTTTCACTGGTTTTGAAGTTGTACGATCCTGTATCAGTGAAAGAATAATAAAACCTTGCAAAAGCTCACCAATAAAAGATGAATTAAGATTAGAAAAGATGACTTGTAGATGTTGCAAAAGATGCACAGTGATGTTAAATATCAAGAAATAAAAATTTATTATAAAAGTCACTATAAATTAAATGTATTTTTCCCCCGCAACTAAATTAAATATTTTCCCTATGTAATTAGCCTACTGTCATAAAATTACACATTAAAACTGTATCCAACTATCCTGTGTAAGCATAATTTCCAGCTAGCTAAAAGGTGCATATTTTAAAGCTAAAAGGAGTTTAACTTCTGAGACCCCACTCTAAAAGATTTGTCATTATTTTTGTTTTCTTGACCCACAGAATACTGATAGTCACCAAACGAGGATTTTTGTCGTTGTTTTCCTTCTTGGTAAAAATTAGTAATGAATCTTTTAAAAGAAGTGTTAGTACCCTCATATATTTGTACCTCTGAAAAAACAGATTTTTCAATAGTATCTAAATTTCTGAAAACAAATGCACTGTAAATAGATAATAGTTTTCCTGTAACAGCAATTTTTTTGATAAATTGACCCCAGCATTCGATAAGAAATGTAACTATGAGTAATGTAGAAAAGCACGCAGAAGAGTAGCCACCATTTCCTAAAACATTTTACCACATTTGAATCTTCCTGTGCTTTCAGAATATTATTGCATATACCACAGTTAATGATTGGTTACAAACAAATATTAAGCCCCTTTTACACTATTTGTAGAAATATCATGCTGTGCTGTAGTAGCACCACTTAAATCAACTGCGTTCATTCCTAACAAGTAAAGTGAATAAACAGCATCTATGTGTTTGGAGTCACACTGACCTAAATAATGCTAAGACTACATCTATGGAAATGAGTTAAATAATGGTAGGGCATGAATTCATGCCCTGGAACTATTTTTTTCCTAGAACATAAAATGTCAGGACAAGCCCTGACACTCCTTCGATCTTGGCTACTTGACCAGCTGTCTCCCAAGAGTTTCCTGGGCACAGCTAGGGCACTAGCCCAGCTTTGGGTCTTTTCCCAAGAGGCAGGCTAGATGCAGCCTGTGCTTGGGAGGCTAAGGGAGCTTAACCATATGGAAGTGGCCATGCTTAGCTGGCCTCCAGGCTAGAGGGAGGCCTTGCATCATCCAATTTATTCATAAAAATTATAGGCAAGGAGCAGAAATGCAGCTGTAATAGAAAAAAAACCAAACAAACATGTAAACAACAAACATTCCCAATTAGTCTCCCAACAGTAAACATTCCCAATTAATCTCTCATAATTACTAGAATAAAAGAGACAAACCCTGACAAATCTGTTCCCTTGTGTCCCTGGGGGATAAACAGACGTGAGTGGCCAGCTTCTGTCTACCAGCGTGCCGGGGATTTGCGCTGCCTCCCCATGCTGTGCTTTCCATATTGACCCAGTGCACTGGTGCTGATACACAGCCGAGTCTGGAGGCAGCTGTCTCACCCATAAGCACCACTTACTGATACGTGTCAACTCACATAAACAACACGTATGCAACTTAAAGGACTCCAACACTGCACTAAGTAAAGCAGATTTCTTCCCAGCTGCACACTAAGCTTTCAACCACATTTTAAACATACATCCTGAACATATTGTTCAGCTGTAGGACATTTTCCTCTTTAAAGTTTTTTAAATGACACATTTAATTTCCCATTCATTACTTCCTTTAGTTATGGCAAAGAGACACTTCCCCTCCTCTTTCTTTCTCTTCTCACCTAAAGTCTTCCTCACTGTATGAGCTGTATTCAGGAATAAAATAATGAACCTTCCACTAAGAAAGTACTTTTTGAAGAAAGCAGCCGGTTACCTTTCTAATACTTCCACTTTATCCATTAGACTAAAACCATGATCTACACAATGTTGTGTCTGCTCAGAAATGGGGCAGGGATTATTCTCTCCATCAGGAAAAGTGTTTGGAGGTTTTGAAATGCTTTTCTTGGAAGTTGAAAAAAGAAGTTTAAAATCTCCAAAGTCTAGGAAGAAAAGAATTTGTATTAGGGATAGATTAAGAATCTTGTGTCAATATTTTGGGGACTTCTTTCAGTTTTTTTTTCTTATTTTCACAAGAAAATCACCTTATAGATTAGGAAAAATGAAAAATATACCTTTTAATTAATATATGATCACAGTGTATAGAAAACGAACGAAAATATGCCTTTCCTACAGACAGCTTTGTTTTAAATTAACTTATATGTCTGAAAAACCTAAATTTCAAAGAAATTTCAACCAGCTTCAAGTTTTACTTGAGACCCTACTGAAATATCTTCAAAGACAAGACTTTTGTGATAAAAGTTTTGATCAATTCTGAATTGACATTAGGAAAATTGATTTTTAAAATTGAATACAGATTATTTCAAGGTGATGAACGACAAAGGGGCATTATTCAGATATATTTGCTTTGTGTAAAAGAGAAACGGTTTGAAAGTTTAGACAATATTTTTATCCCTTTCTCATCTTTCTCCCCTTTCTCTCATTGAAATTCTTTCTTGCTTCCACAAGAAAGAATAGTGGAAAATAAAAGAAAAATGACACAATATCATTTAAAAAAACTTATATGCTTTCTATTTCTGAAACAAACAAAGCAAAAATTTCTAGTTTGATTTGTTACACAAGAAGAAAGATGACAAATCTTAATCACAGATAAATCTTTTCCACCCATTTTTGCTAAAGAAAATAATTTCTGTCCAAGGATATTGCTCAAAAGTAAAGCTTCTGACAAGAAATTCATCCTTTGTTGTTTCTTGCTATTAAGTTGTGTAAGATGGAGGTAGACAAAAACCTCTCAGAGGCATCTGCACCATAAATAGTCTCTTTGTTAGCCACCAGGAGGGAAGCAAGGGCAGTCAGAACACCGTAGGTCCAATTTATAATGGAGGAAAGATCTGTTGCTTCATGCTCACCAAAATCTACCTCACTAGCAGCCAGGGAGAAATCCTGAAGGAACTTCTGGGAAAGCAACCACAGAAATTAAATATGTTTTTAGGCACATCGGCATGAAGGCCTGAGTTTCCATTTTCTGCAGTAGCACAGTCTGACTTTTTGAAGCCGATGTTTTTTGCCATACCTGAAGGAAGTGAATTTCATTCTTAGTTCAGATACCACCACATACGGCATGCTGAAAGAGTAGCTGGCAATGTCAGTGGCAACCAGAATTTTTTCGTATGCAAACTGAGAACTTCTAATCCCAGCACAAATTTTTCACTAGTTCTCCTCAAATCTTTTCTACCTCTGAGTGAAACCCTGTGGTTAGTAAAAAGCTTATCAGTCATATTTTCTTTTTCAGAATTATTTGCCAAAAAGATTGTAATGGATTATTTTATACAGATTGTGCATCACCACTCAGAAAGGTAATTTTCCACCAGAAGACAACTAAAGACATGTTGTTTGACTATACTGATAGATTCTGCATTGAATGACTTTTTTCCTGCTGTAAATCTGGTTTACTTTAGATTTGAGATTAATCCTTTTACAAGAGGCAGGAATTTGAAATTACAAACAGGAAGGATTTGCTGCCACTTCTGACATTATTTATACTCATATAGCACTTACAGAGGTGAGGACATGCAGCAGCAAATTATCTAAAATAATTCTCCTCAAATCTCACTTCTGACATCATGTCAAAGTTAGCTCCATTCAATCCATTCAACTGCCTTTTCAGCATCAATTATATGAAAAAATGGTATATCTATTTACTGTATGAAACAAAACGCTGGATTAAATATTCCTCTGCTCTACTGTCATCTTCAGTTTTCCTAAAATCTCCACATTACATTCATGGAAAACATTTTCTATTTCTCCAGTGTAAGACTGTAGTTGATTTTTCAAGTCTTAACAGGAAGATTTTGACTGTGATTGTAGATGACACTAGCCTATACTTGGCAAAATATCTTTCAGATTTGTGATTTTCAGGACAAAATGTAACATTGGCTTCAGACAATGAAGTGAAGATTCATTTTGTTTTCTCGTTTTCAGGATTTGATTACTTTTTTTGGGTCTTATGTTTGGCTGGTTGCTTGGTCGGTTGGTTTGGGTTTTTTGTTTTGCTTTAACAGGACTGCCTCTTATTTATCGCCTTGGGTTTAAAACGTTCTGCAGAAGAACCATTGGACCCCACTGTTTTACCTTCAGGAAACAATTTAACCAGTCTCAGCTATTTACTGAATTATTAAATCTTCCTCTGTACCTTCCTGGTCAGACAGAATGAAGAACCAGCAAATCCCTGCTGGGGTGAGGAAATCAGACAGCAACAAATTAGGGTATTATACAGATTTTGATTTTAAAAGAAAAAAGTATATATGTATGCACATGTATACACACAGATAAATGTGTATACAAATGCACACAAAATCTGTTAGGGCCATCTGGATTTCCAACATGGGAAATGGTTATTTTCTGGCTTTAGTCTTCTTTTGAGGCTCCCATCCTGTCGGTATGTCAGCTTTACTTACTTCTCCCATGGCCAGAACATGTTAGGTAACTCAACTTTCATACTTTTATTTTTAACCTCAGTTGCACTTTTTTTTTTTTTATGCCTTACTTCTGTCTTAGAGATCTTTCATAAAAGAGTGCACTTTTTCCTCTCTTGAAAAAAACAAACCAACAACATAACACATCCTTATACATATTTTTACTTCATTTTGCTCTGTCTCCACCGTTTCCAAATTTGTTTCTAGGTTCATTCAGGGTTTTGCCAAACTCATTTTTGTCTTCATACCTGGCGAAAGCCATGCCTTCTATGACAGTAAGAGGAAAAATAAAAACAGACCTGTCTGCACAGAATCCAGGATGCAATGTAAATCCATTTCCACTGATGTAAACTGACTTATCTCTCATGAGATGCCAGTTTTCTAAGGCTGTCATCACAGCAGCAATGTCAGGTTGCAAAGGGAGGTTTTGATGTAGGTTGAACGTCCATCAGCTAGTGCAGAAAGTTTACATGCTGCGCTGAGCAAGCTTAAGCACTTGTTGGAGAGGACAAATCCCTTATTTGTTGTCTCATTTTTCACTTAATTCTACATAGGATTAATTCATTAATATTAATGTTGCATTTGCATACTTTAAAAGAAAAATAGCACATATATATATATTATAAATCAATTTATTAAGTCCTTTTACCAATAACTTTTGGTAATTTGCAGACATTTTTTAACATTTTCTCCTGCAATGTAAAACCCTATCATCCCTTGGTAGACTCTGAATATGTGTCTGCTATAATACAGTCTAATAGCTTTATTTATGACAGTCCTTTGGAGACTCCAGTAACTGTGTGCAGTCAAGATTGTTCAGGCCATTATAATATAAGATTGTATTGCAGTGATTTGAATGGATAAAAGTTCTTTTATTTCCAAAAGAGAAATGAATTGTTAGATACTGTTCCGTAATGCATGAGGAAAAATGTGTTACTTTAGTCCCCCAGACACAAAGCTGTATTTTACAAACCAACACAGTTGCAAAAAATAAAATGATAGGGATGAAGAGTGTTAGTGCAGAAAAAGTACAGGAATCATCTATTTATTTATTTACTTATTTTGTAGCATGAAACAGTGTATGGCACCGCAGGTACCTTAAAAATCCTTTAAAAAGTTTGGGGATATTCAACAGTTTAACCATGGAGGCATTCCTTCAATTTGTCTCCTTGAAAAATGTCTGAATCTTACAGAATTGGCTATTAAACTCTACCTTGTGCAGTGTTAGTTCATTATTGTATCTAAAGTTCACTTTGCAGCAGTCCTTCATTATAAACATCATCCTTCACTTCTTATCTACAAATGTTCATTTTGACTAGAAATATGAAAGAGTATGGTAGTGCAACCCATTTTAAAACAGTTAATTGCTTCCAGTACTTCTAAAGTATACAAAACATTACAAAAAAAAAAAAAGTAGAAATATTTAAAGATTTTCCTCTGAAAGTTAAATTTAAAGTTGTCTGGTGCTGACAAAATTTTATAACCACAGATTTAAATGTTTGAATAAACTTGTGGAAATTATTTGCTTTCATGGTCATTGATCAAAAAAGTATCTTTGTTCAACAAAACGTGATTAGGTCCCTTTGAGGTCAGCACAAGCCTAAAGACCGATATTTATTTAAGAGTTTTGCTGTTGTGAATCTGCAATTACCATTTCTATCTGATTGTGTTAACAATGCACAGTAATGCTTGTTTGTTCAGGAAGAAATTTTGTGCTTACAGACTTGTAATACTTAAGAGAGAGAGAAAGAGTGTGGAGCTAACACAGCATTTATGCAACAGGATAGAAGTACTATTAAGTGCTATTGCTGTGCTGGGCAGACCAGGAGCATGAATAACAGAGAAAAACACAGTCTTGGTAGTAAGCAGTATCTGGCCATTTATCTCAAAAGATGGACATTTCTGTTCTTAATTCATTTATTTTTTTAAAAATTTCCATGCATTTGTGTTCTGCACCCAAACTGAACTAAGCTAGTTTTTCTTGTATATCCATCTTTTTATTTCATTTAGCCAGCAGCATATCATTTCAGTCTGCACGCTTTTCTAAGGAGGATCATATCATCAAGGAAATGTCCTGGTTGCAGTAAGAGAAAATTGAACACACACAGACACACACACACACACAGACACAGACACAGACACACACACACACACACACAAATACATACACACACGTGAAAACAAAGCACAGTTGAGACTAGACGTAGTCCAGTGATTGATATTTTAAGTTGCACGTGACACTCTTTCCTTGTTCTGTTGCGCTGCATTTAGATATTGTATGGCTCTCCAGACATGCTATGCATAATTTTACATACCATCTGCTTTACATGCCAGGTTCCATATGTACAATGTATAACCTACACCCAATATTTTGATTGATTTGAGCTACAGTGGAGGCTTTTGTTCTTAAATTGTTGGATAGAAGAATATAGTCCTAAATAAATTATCCAATTAGTATGTTTCAGGACTAACAAACAATAAAATTTATTTCAAATATAGTCTTAAAAGTGTAATAATGACAAAATTTAAGTGACTTTCAAGAATCCCAGTAATGTTGCTTCCTAGATTCAAATACCAAGAGACCTGTAAATGCTTGCTACCATTCATTTAACAACCATAGTAATACAAGGGCATAAACATGTTTCAGAGTCAGGCAAGGGACAGCAAAAGAGTCTTAAAATATTCATCCAAATAAAGATGAACAGCATTTACTCCTCAAAAAAGGATGAGGTTTATAAAGCTGCTCAAAGTGAGTAATGGTTATTCAAAATCATGTCCTGGAGTTTCCTGGTGCTTCATTATCTGGCTTCATTCAACTCTGCCTTAAATACTCAAATCTTATTTACACTTCACTTACAGGTAAGCCTAAAAAACCTAAATTTCTATCTTGGAGATGCTATCTACAAGCTCTGTTTGAATCTCCATATACACCTTTGAAGAAGTACTGAAACACCAAAATGAAAAACCCCACAGAATTTCAAACAACGGCTCTCAGACAAACCTAAAGATTTATTCAAATATACACCTTCATTTTTAGAACTGCTAACTCTCTTCATTTAAGAAAGAAAAGAGCATTGCTTTGGATCTTTAAAAAAGCACCATCATCACACTCTGCCATACCCTCCAATAAAAAAATCCAAACCTCTTAATATTGAAGTAATTACCATATTTTTCACATTTGACTTGAAATGGAAGTTTTATCAACAAAAATAGGTTGTGGCATTACAATGTGTTAGCAAACAGCAGATAGAATGGAGAATACAGGAAGTAACAAAGTAGCTTAAACACAATTTTACTCCATGTAATGTACCATAAAATATGTACCCTTCATTTCCATACATGGCACATGAGAGAAGAAACATTTGAATTCACTGGAAAATTAGAAAGAAACCTGCAATTTGCTATTTTGAGAATGAGGTGTCTGTCTTGCCTGTGGACTTGCTAGGAGAGAAGAGATAATCAGTGAAGCATTTGTCCATTTTGCATTTTTTTTTCCCGCTGTAACATGAACATCTTAATCTGTTCACAGTTAAGTATTAGTGACACATTCAGTTCACTTCAATGACAATCAGATGCCTACAAATAAAGCTGAACAAGAGATGCAGCACTTCAAACTTTGTTTTTATATTTGCCTATTAACACAAACTTGTACTTAAATGAAACATCATTATTGGACCAAAGCTGAGAAAGGTTTTTTCTTCTTGTATTGGGTTTTGTTAGTGGTGAGGGCTAAAGGGGTGCCTTCTGTGAGAAGCTGCCAGAAGCTTCCCCTGTGTCCTACAGAGCCAATGCCAGCCAGCTCTGAGATGGACCCACCGGTGGCCAAGGTTGAGCACCATCAGCATGGTGGCAGCACCTCTGGGATAACAGATTTAAGAAGGGAGAAAAAGACCCTGAGCAACAGAAACTGCAGCCAGAGACAGGAGTGAGCAATAGAAACTGCAGTCACAGAGAGGACTGAGAATATGTGAGAGCAATAGCTCTGCAGACACCAAGAGCAGTGCAGAAGGAAAGGGAAGGTGTGCTCCAGGTGCCAGAGGAGAGATTCCCCTGCAGCCTGTGGTGCAGACCATGGTGAGGCAGGATGTCCCCCTGCAGCCCATGGAGGAGCATGTGCCAGAGCAGGTGGGTGCTCAAAGGAGGCTGTGACCCCTTGGGAAGCTCACGCTGGAGTGAGCTTCCCACAGGACCTGTGGCCCTGTGGAGAGGAGCCCACACTGGAGTAGCATCCCTCTGTGGGGAACTCACACTGGAACAGTCTGCACCTGAAGGAGTGCACCTCATGGAAGGGATCCACACTGAAGCAGCTAGTGGAGAACTGCAGCCTATGGGAAGGACTTGTTGGAAAAGTTCATGGCGGACTATCTCCCATGGGACGAACACCACACTAAAGCAGGGGAAGAGTGTGAGGAGTCCTCCTCTTGAGGAGGAAGAAGCAGCAGAGACAACATATGATGAACTGACCACAGTGCTCATTCCCCATCCCCCTGACCCACTGGTGGGGAGGAGACAGATAATTAGGGTGTCAAGTCAAGCCTGGGAAGAAGAATGGACAGGGGAGGGAGGAGGTTGAGAGGGGAAGGGGAAGGGTGGATATTTAAGACTTAGCTTTTATTTTGCGTTTTCCTACTCTGGTAATAAATTAAACAAATTTTCCCAAGTTGAGTCTGTTTTGCACGTGACAGTAACTGCTGAGTGATTCTCCTGTCCTTATCTCAACCCATGAGCTTTTCGTTACATTTTCTCTTCCCTGTTCAGCTGAGGAGGAGAGTGATAATACGGTTTTGGTGAGTTCCTGGCATCCAGCCAGAGCCACCCCAACACACCTATCAATGTAATAGTCACATTTTTCAGAAAGTATGGGCATATTTCTGATACTTGACAAGTTTTTGACCAAATTCAGCTTGTGGGGGGCTTGGGGGGTTCTTCCAACACTCAAGTTTAATTAAAAAAAAAAAACCAAACACACTTTCCTTTTTAAGGCACTCCAAGCAGTTGAGAGTGGTTGGTCGGTTTACAGAAATAAGTCTAGCTTTTGCAATTTGAATATCAATATTTGTATTTGGTGCTTCATTATATATCTGACTGCTCCCAATCTAAATACTGCACTGAACAGAGGACGTTCTGTGAACTAGAACTTCCATTTGCTAATGGAATTTTTTTTGCATAAAATCTTCTTTGTAATCCATATGAATATGGGCATTTTAATTATTAATCAGAAGCATTCTTTCTTATTTGTATCTGTGCTGCAAAAGAGTTGGATAAAATGGGATAAAAAATTAATGTACATTTAGATTTTTCTCCTCTCTAGAGGGAGGGTGTTCATGAGTTAAATGCTTATGCAACACCTTTCCTTGCAAACTGTACTACAGTTCCCTTGTTACTTTTCTATTGAGCCTTTCTGGGCCTGATCCACAGGCCACTGAAGTCAATGAGAGCCCATCTATTAGTCTCAGTGGACTCCCTCTGCTTCCAACTTTTTAGTGAGAAAGAAAGATATACCGCAATGGAAAAGTATAAGTTGCTAACTAATGTGATAAAATGTCTGTGGGTAAAACAATCAGATCCAGCCCACTTGATATCCAACACATCAAGAAATCATTCTGGTAATTCTCCAGTGCAGTGGCCATGAAATTCTAGAAGACATTTTTGACACAGTGCTGCTAAAACTCTTTGGTTGAAGCTAGCTTCTAAAATAAAGTTTATTTTATACATCTCTTTCACTCTGCCATCTTTCCACCTTCTGCCCAGACACTTTCATTCCGTATTGACCACAACTGTCTTCCTCTGAAGTCAATAGGGAGTTTTGCCATTGACTTCAATGGCAGAGTTATACCCAGGATGCGAAACACAGTGAGAAGAGATCACTGTCAAAATACACACAGTAAAAGTAAGAAAAAATATTTCAATGATTTACTAAAGTCCACTTAAAAATCGCCATCAACTGTGAGCTTTTGTATGTTTCCCACAAATCGCACCAGGCAGTCCAGGAGAACAAAAAGCCCCTTGCCCGGCGTCCCTGGCATTCGGTAGCTGGAGCTGAGCCCCTGCCTGAGCGGAGTTAGCCGTGCGCAAACCCGAGCTGAGCGGAGCCATCCGCTAATTGATAGCAAACATTTCGCAAACATTACGCTACCCTAAAGGACAAGCGTTTTCCCACCGGAGCCCTCTGCAGCGCAGGAGGACAGAGCATGCAGGACGGGGAGCGGGCAGGGGCACCCTCTCGCTGCCGTGCCGGGGCACCGGCCGGGGCTCCGCTCTGCTCCCCACGCCCCGGTGCGCAGCACCCTGGGTGCTCCTCTCCGCAGGTGAGGCGCCCGGTGGGGCTCCGTCTCCGTGTCCGATTGGTGGCACCGCGGCGCCCGGAACACCAGACCGCGCGGGCAGCCCCTGGAGACGTGGCCAAAACCGAGGAGTAGCAGCGCACAGTCCCCGGGGCGTACCGGAGGCACCGTGCCCTTCGTGTCCCGGTCCCAGGGCGGCGAGGAGCGGAGCCGCTACGGAGGGAGCCCCAAGTGTGGCAGGGCACCCTCCACACCTTACCCGCCCCCGGGGGACCCCGGCGAGGCGCGGAGCCCCGTACTCACCGCGGTGCTGCAGGCAGCAACCCGCAGCTCAGGCGAAGCGCCCCC